>JAODAL010007634.1:0-123596 GCA_025379985.1 Phyllomedusa bahiana
TTGGGTACTGGCTGTGGTGATGCATTAAATGTATATGCTGCTGAGTGGGCACATGGATTCAGACCCAAAAACCCCAACAAATCAGAAATAAAAATTAAAGAGAACCCAGCTTGAGACAAGCTGAGCACCCCAAAACGTGTTAAAAAATCGTTCTTCGTAAGAGCTTCACAATCAGCTGCAGCAGCCCCTTCCCCGATGTGCAGTGGGGGTGTGAGCTCCCAGCGTCGCGCCCGGCTTTATAGTGCGGTGAGTCCAGAATCCCCCGGTTTTTGTTTGGGCTTCTCTCTGCACTGTCATGGGTATCCCCCTTCCCCTCCAGAGTGCTTTCCCCATGTAACGCCATGTGCTCGCAGCATTTTATCAATAAAAGACACTTAATACCAAAGTCCCCCGAAAATTTTTAAAAAAAAACAAAAAGAAACAACAACAAAAAATTTTATTTAAATAAACATTCCTTTTCCTTTTTCTCTTGAACTTGTTTTAAAAAGAAAAAGGGCGACTTATAAATTCTCAGGGTCGGAGTCATTTTCCCCCGATTTAAAGCGAAAGTGCGCTCTCATGCAGTGTAAATCCATTGCCCCTCGCCAGAGTGTGAGGCGCGGGGGCGGGACTTAGGGCAGTGCGGGACTGCCCTAAATGTTTTCCGATTCGAGCGGCGGGAAAAACAACGAGAATCATTAAAATTTTTAGTAAAAAAACAAAAAGAGTTGCTTTCAAATGAATGAATAAATAAAGGGGAAAAAATCAAAGTGTCTAAAAAGATTAAATTAGTGAAAAAGTGGATATTAAAAAAAAAGTGAAAAATAAAAAATCGAAAAAGAAAAAAATCTAGTCTCGTCGTGGGCAGGAGTATAAATGAAAAAAATTGTTTTTATTAGGTTTTAAAAAAAACATTATTGAAAAAGAGCTCAAACAAAAAAAAAAAAAAATCACTTAAAAAATAAATAACGGTGAAAAATCAGGAAATTTTGGATGAGAAAATTTGCAGAGAAATACGTAATTAAATTTTCATTGGAAACAAAAAACCGAATCAAAATAGGGCAACAGTAACCCATTAGGGAGTAGGGAGAAGTATTGCCAATAAATGAAAAGGTGGAACAGTAAAAATACAGTAAAAAAAAGGCAGAAAAGGTGATTGGTTGAGCTAGGGGGGCTTGGCTACCCCACCCAATAAATGGGAGCGACAGGACCATTAAAAGCTTGGAGAAGTTTTGAAAATTTAAATAAAAAAGGCGGGAAGTTAAAAATACAGTAAAAAAAAAAAAAAGAGCTGTTGGTTGGCTAGCGGGGGCTTAGTATCCCGGGCCCAAATCAGGGCGAGTACTTTGTCCATTGTAGTCAATGGAGAGATCGGGGAATAAAATTTGGCTGTCAGCGCCGTGCGGGGGAGTAGATTTAAAAAATCGTTTTTATTAGGTGTAAAACTTTTCTGAAAAAGAGCTAAACCTTTTATAACATAATCAATCAAATCCCTAACAAGCTTTTTGTCGGGGAACGGCACACATCGGGATTGGGATATTTTTAAATTGGGGGAAATCGTAATTAAATTCTTAACTTTTCTTGGTGGCAGAAACCAGCCAATCAGATAGGGCGACAGTGAAACCATTAAACTATGGGTAGGTTAACCAATAAAAAAGAAAAGGCGGGACCCCCCCAAAAGCTAGGGGTCTCACATTAGGTGGTTCACTGCTGATGGTAACCCATCTCTTCCCAGTACTCCTAGTGCATTGTGAACTGATATAATAGTGAGCGGGGGTTAGTGTAAACCTTGGGGTTAACATCAAGCCAAAGCAGTAGTAATGTAGAGTTGTCTGTCAGACACCTCCATTAAAGACATTGAAATAATGGTTAAAAAAAACAAAGAAAGAACAACAAAAAACTTTATTAAATAAAACGCCCTATTAACGTTTGTCTAAAATTACGCTCCCCTGTAGATGAGCTGCTGGGGGGGTCTTATGAGATTAGTTGGTAATACTGCGAGAAATCTCCCAAAAAGTCCACATTTCGTATAGATTGGAAACCATTGAAATCAATTAGTTATTTGTTGTTTAGCATCTCTCACTGTCACTAACATTAGGGAATCTAAAGTAGAGTAATCTCTATTAACCAAACATTACGTAAATAAGGGTTGTATAAATGTACTTGTATACTTTAAGGGATTGAAGGAAATTTTAATAAAACAATACATCTGAACTCACAATCATTTCAGCGATGGATCTAACGGTCCTCTTCGCTGGTCTTTGTTGTTTTCCTCCCAAAAAGCAGCCATTAAATTTTTTGCAGCAGACTTGAAATGGGTGATGTCCCTATTTAAAGAAAAGGGCTTCAATTTGTTTATTTATTCGCGGGAAAAAAATTTGTTTTAGGGTTTTAGTTTTTAAAATGTATTACAAACATATTAAGCAAATAAACATAAGAAAAATGTCTGAGTTTAACATCCCTGTTCTCTACTTATAAGGTAAAAAAATCTGAACTTTAACAGAAATGAGAGTGACAAAATCCCAAATCAAATTATGCTACTTTTAAAACTCATTTCTATGAAATGTTTTTGAAACCCTCTTTAAAAAGTTTAATTAAAGGATGTTTATTTCGAAAATTTTTTCTTTGCAAAAATTTTCCCCAAATTTTTGCCCCCCTTTTTCCCCGCATTATTTTTAAATTGAAGGTATAAAATACCCAAAAATTTTAAGAACCCATTTTCTGTAAAGTTCTTTTTTTTTACTTTTCCTTTTTCCCTTGGGTTAAGAATTAAAGGAAATTCTTTGGGAGTATAGTGGGATTTCAGAAAAATTTTACAATTTTTACAGTATGTCACAAAAAGTGAGTACACCCTTCCCACTTTTTTTTTAAAATTGTATTTTTTGTATTCGTCTATTTAAAAAGGGATTACATTTTTTTTGGCTATAAATTACATGTAAAAAAATATGTAAAAAATGAAAAATCATGTAAAATTGATGTACGGAATCTACTTTGTATGACACCTTTATGTAAATACACTTGAATTACCTATAACGATTTATGAGCAAATTATCTAATCTCTTTGCCTTTGTGTGCGGTGGATATCTTTATTCTACAATTGGGGGAGCTGCAATACTCCTTTCAACAAGCACCAATGTAATATACTATTGTGCTGGGCATTATCTGACTCTTGTCCATACAGCGGTTTAAGACAGGTTCCACTCAGAATAAGCCTCTCCATCTTTGACCAGAGAAGTTGATGGCACATGCTCTGCATCATAGCAAGATAATGTCTTTTCAAAATAGACATATGAGTGCAGCCAGGATTGCTGCAGAGGTTCCAGATAGGAAGGTAAGGTGATCAGTGGAAGGAAATTTATTCCTGGATACTCTAAGATACTCTACACATGGTGTGTTTTTGGCATTTTTGGTGCGTTTTTCTTACTTTATTACGAGCAAGCTTCTTTCAGTTGTCTAAACTGTTTTGCAAGGTGTTACAAGTAAGTAATCATTTATAGTGTTTAAAGTCTTGCGGATAATAAACAATGTAATTGATAGCTCACTTGTAACAACTTGTGAAACATTTTAGATAACTGAAAGAAGTATGGTGGTAATAAAGGAAGTTTAATTGCTGTGCAGTATTGCAAATGAAAAAAGCACCAAAACCGCACCAAAAAAAGTTACAAGACCGCACCATGTGAAAGCACTGTAAATGGAATCCACGGTATGCATCTTATTTGCAATTAGTGATTCAATTTATTTTTTTTCACAGACAAGGTAACAATTTCATCTTTCCCAGCTGTTACAAGTGATTGTATAGCCAGTGTCTTTCCTCTTGTCCTCCCTTTTCTTTTTCCTCTGTTTTCTTTGTATGTATTCCTTATTTTAGTCCCATATCTCAAGTGTTTTCCTACTTACTTTCTTTTCTCCCTACTTTTCCTCTTTTTTGTTCCTCCTGCTTTCTTCTTCCTTCTATACATTCACCTTTTCTATAGTCATACCGTTACTATTACATTTTGTGCAATGTCTTCTCTTCCCGTTTTACTATTTACAACCGCAGTTTTCTTGTAAACCTCTGCTCCTATACCAACATGGCCGGTCCTGCACAGGTGCAGTAACCTTCCAGGTGTACTATACATGTAGCAACTATCCTGCTGACATAACCGGAAGTCAGCATGACTAGAGTACATCCACCTGCCACGCCACATACCAGAGCACGCTGCTCATGTGGCTCTCTTAAACTTTTCTTATGCTCGGCTCTGGTAAGCTTTATTTTATGATATCTATCCCCGCTAGAGACCACTCCTACTGATATACTTTCATTTATGCTCCTTTATATCGTCCATATATTTATGGTGACCGTTTATTTTAACTTAGATCCTATCTTCTTCTCTTCTCTCTACCCCCTATTCAAATGTTTGCTCTCCTATCTTCTGTCTCTTATACTTCCTCTGTGTTGCCTTCATTCATTGCCAAATATGTATATCCATCATGTATATTGCACCTTATTACATCTACAGGGACCGCTTGACAAAGGTCATCACTAGTGTTGAGCGATTATTATCGACAAAGTTGAAATCGGCACGGTTTTTATGTTGATCGGAATTTTTCGATAACTCGATAATTTAGGTGAAAATCTGCGCATAATCTATTAATCTCGCGCCATTTTCGGCGCTTACTGTCATTTTGGCGGCCAGCAAATCAGTTTAGAGAATAGAGCAGGGTGAGCTGGGTGTGTGACGTCATGACTGGTATGTGTATGGTTGTGATTGGCTGGAAAAATCACTTGACCTCGTTTTACATAGAACAGCCCTTCCTGTTCAGCATCAGTGTGTGTCTGTGTCTCATAAGAGCAGGACGTGTGCTAGGTCTTTCTCAATACAGCTCAGCGAAACAGTTCTCTTTGCTCACACAGACAACTATGCTTTTAGCTGTGAACATTAGAACATAGGTAGATTAGAGAATTTCAGTTTTTAGTTACTTAGACTGAGAATTTTAAAGGAACATCTAGCGCTGTACAGCCGCAGTGGGGAGCGGGTGCGGGCGAACACAGACAGACAGGCTGACAGGCAGGTAGTCTTTTGAAAGGAGAGTGGATATTGTGCAGCCCAGACTCTGCTTTGACCCTGCATTGAAATGGGTTTTTATTAACAGTTTTTGGCCAGTTTTTGGTGACATATTAGCTTGTATTTTATGCAGCCTGTACTTATATTAGGATATAGATCTTTTCTAGTAACTACAGGTGTACACGATTTAATTCGTTTTTTTTTTCACTTTGGCGCAGCTCAGTTTTGTTCAAAGACCCACTTTGTACTTACAATAGGAAACAGAACTTTTCTAGTCACCGCAGGTGTATTTATAGGTGCAAAAACAACGTTTATTATCAGTACACAATTTAATTACGTGTTTTTCACTTTGGCGCAGCTCAGTTTTGTTCAAAGACCCACTTTGTACTTACAATAGGATACAGAACTTTTCTAGTCACTGCAGGTGTATCTATAGGTGCAAAAACCTCGTTTTATTATCTGTACACGATTTAATTAGGTTTTGTTCACTTTGGCGCAGGCCATTTTTGTTAAAAGATCCGTCTTGTACGGATATTATCATACCGAAATTTGATAGTAATTGGTGTTGTATTTCATAGGTGCAAAAACCACCAAAGCCATCAAACTCCTTTAGAAAATGGGCTTTTTTTTAGCTCTAAAAGAAGGTCATGTTCTGTGTAAGATGCCAATTGAAAGCTTTTCTATGTGTAAGATGGCCAGATAACTAAATTTATTCATAAAAAGTTGTCCAGCATCCTAAAAAAGGGGAGCAAAATGAATCTAAAGAGGATGGTAAAAAAAAGAAGTTGAGCTAAACTAAAAGGTATCAGGGTCTGTAGTTTGGGGAAATTACACTTTAGCTAGCCTAATTTGGTATATGGCAAACACAAGTGTCCGTTGTAATGGTAAAAACAAACCTTGATTGTGACATTGCATTAGAGCAGCAAAGAAAAGCATTTGAAATGTTTAAATAAAAAAGGAAATATGAGCGAAAAAACTCTGACATTAGATAATGGATCACATTTATCTGTCAAATGTCTGAGCAAATGAGTGTATGTCAGTCAGATGAAGGAATATGTTAGACAAAGAAAAAGTAATGCTGAAGTGCTTGAGGCCATAAATGACAGAAATCATACCATTCCACTTTACAAGTCTCCATGCAAATATTATCATAACACTTAAAAAAAAAAAAAAAAAACTAAATGTAAATTTGTGGTGAACCCAGCTGGAGGAGAGCAGAGGAGAGGGTAGGAGTGGCAGAAGCCATAGAATCTTCTGCTCTGGTCATGATGGCTAAAGCTCAAGCAACCACAACTCTCATGCTCCTCTAGAGCCAGTACCAGTGAAGAGGGGGTCTGTACTCAGGATGATGGTGGTATTCCACCAGGGCACTCTCTGATGGTGACTTCTAGCTCAATTGCCCATGATGGTGTGTGAGGTGCCCTTGATGTGAGGTGCAGAGTAAACGGGCTGGAGTCCAGGGGTTAAACTGTTGAAACAAAGCTGTGTTTACTTCCAAGCCAAGATTTTACACACTGGAGAAGAGTCACTTTCTTATGAAGAGATTTCTTCAGCCCAAGCTACACAGCCAAGCAGTAGAGAATCAGTAATTCCCGTACTTTAAATGTCTTCCAGATATGTCAGTGAGGAGTATTTCTTAACCCCAAGTGATCTGGCTATCTTCATAAAACAAGTTGGGTAATGGGCCAGGCAAGAAGCTGCTGGGTCTTAAAGGCAATGAGATCTGGTGGGACTAGATTTACCTCATGAAATCACTGGAATTCAAAGTTGGGCTACTCACTAGACTGCTGCTTCTTCCTTCTCAAGCTGTTCCTCTCTTTCTTGAATCCTTTCCCATGCAGCCAGGGAAGTAAAGAGTTAAGCTGCCCCCTAAACCCAGAGGCAGCTAAGCCTATGTCAGGGTGGCATGGTGGAATCAGCTATGACCAGCTAGACCACGAGATGTTAACTTCATTAAACCAAGGATAGAGAACCCACTTAATACTAACTTTGCCTAAATTATATAACCTTCTACTCCCCTCTCCTGTCTGGTTGCTATGACAATTCCCTCCACTGAGGCTGAGTGAATGTGGACTCATTAGCATATCTGCCAACCAGTATGACTTAAAGGGGTTTTCTTACTACAAGGATTGCTTTTAATGTTAAAGATCTTGCAAAAACCAGTCACTTTGCAATATGTGTCCATTAACAGTGTCCAACCTATTCCTAGATATCCCCTCCTGTATAGACTGCATCAACTCCTCAGGTCACTATATCTACAGATGTGTTCGATCTCTCCTTATAGGCTGCCAGTGATGGTCGCTATAGCTACATACCTGGTGTCCTTAGCAGCTCATCACTGCAGGCCAGTAGTAGCCAGTAGAGTTCAGTAGACATCTTAACTTCTGTACAAATTTATCTAGATTGGAGTTGAAACAGGTAAAAAGGTCACACATTGTTGTACAAAAATGATTTAGACAAAACTTTGAAGGTGGTTTGCACAAAAAATTTTGACTTTTGTATGCCTGAAAATTATAATTTTCAGGCACATATTGGCATGTTATATATAAATGAAAATTGCTTTTATTGACTGTAGTGATGGCTATGGCTGCCAGGATTTATCATTAAGGGTTGTATGACTGTACATAGTAACATAGTAGGTAAGGTTGGAAAAAGACACAGATACATAGATTCCAACCTATAATTAACCTATTGATCTATAAAATTCTAAATCTCTATATGGCAGCTGTCAATATTCCTTCCTGATGCCAAATATAGCAATCAGAATAAATCCTTGGATCACTATCCCTTCTCTTAACTCAAGAACCCATAAGGTGTAATATTATTTTTTGAAAGAAAAGCGTCTGAACCTTTCTTACAGTAAAGATTCCCAGTCTACGATGATGGTGAAATCTCCTATCCTGTAGACTAGGGGGATACCCCCTTATAGAAGTGAATTCTATAGTCTCACTGCTCTTACAGTAAAGAATCCCAGTCTATGATGATGGTGAATCCTTCTATCCTCTAGACATCTTGAATGCCCTCTTATGGCAGTGAATTCCATAGTCTCACTACTCTAACAGTTCAGAATTAATGTCTATGGTGAAACCTTCTTTCCTATAGATAATGGCCATATTTCATGATTACAAGCATAGTTGTATTCTCAAATTTGCACATTGTAAATACATTCAGCCCTTAACCATCTTTTTCCAAGCTTAATAACCCCAATTTTAATGCAATCCACCCATTCTCCTAACTAACTAGGTCACCCTCCTCTGCACCCACTTCAGTTATGTGCTTCTTATACACCGGCATGTAGACATTAGAAAGTAATATTAGTCCCTAACACAGTTTTTATTGGGACACGCTGCTGAAAAAAATTGCTTAACAGGTCACTGTGCTGGTACTGTTTTTGTGGGATACCCTGCTGATAATATTGTTTATTCGGGGCATAAGTATTGTTTATTGTGGCATTCAGCTAGTGTTTATTAGGCACTGTTTCTTAACAGGAAATTCTATTGGCTCTGATTATAGAGGCAAACTGATGGTGCAGTTAGTAAAGCACTTTAGCTATGGTTATAGCCTGTGTTCACACGGCTTATTCAAGCCGTAATTGCGAGCCGGATTGCGCTCGCAATTCCGGCTTGAATAAGGGGCGGGTGCGGGGCGGGGGCGCGGCCCGCCGACACCATAGACTTTCATTATCTACGGCGCGTATTGCGCCTGGATAATGTGCATGTCACTTTCTCCCCGCCCGGCGGATTCGCCGAGCGGGACGGAACGACGGACTCCACTGTTTTCTATGAGAACGGTGGATTACCGTAATTACTGCGATGGATTGGCGCCGTAGTGCAGCGCAAATCCGGCGCGCAGTATGCCGCCAATCCACGCCGAAATAAGCCGTGTGAATAATGCCCTCCATTGTAAGAGAAAATAATTGCCATGACATGCAACACATCTTCAGTCTTTTATTAAAATGTGTAAACTGTTGTATGATATCAAATCCCTCTGGATTTAATCAGGCTTTTTGTTCTTCGATATGTAATCTTATCCTATAGGGAGAAGAAATACATACAGCAAATGTGTTATGAATAAAATAAAACACCTAAATGTAGAGAAGGGAGGGAATGTGCTTTTTCTCTAAACATGTTAGCAAATCTGCGTTGTAGCTGTATGACTAATAGTGATTGCCTTATGCAGACGTCTTCTCTCCATGGAATAATACTAACTGCTTATCAAGTCCTTGTATGTCACTAGCTGTCCTGTGCACTCCAGGAATGTCAGTTGGCCTATTTCCAACAGATGTAGGTAAAATAGTATCAGTTAACAGGAGCTTCACTCTTAACAGTGGGAAATCATTCAACTGTACCTTTTCTGGCATATGCAACCTCATAATGTCTTCACTTGTTATACTCAAAAGTTTTCTCCAGCTCTGGTTGTATGTAGCAAATAATAGATCTTAAAATGTACGTTTTTATACAGCAACATTTTACTATGTACATACTTTTTATATGTACAGTAATGATACAATAATGCAGCTCAGTCTGAAATGAAGCAAAATTGATACAGAGATGTATTTGGTGGTAATCTGTTTACCTTTGCCTACATATTTACAGCTAATCAATGATGTGGGAATACCTCTGCAACAGCAGTACAGCCATACTTGTTAGAATATTGGGGATTTGAGATGTCTGGGGGGGGGGGGATTCTGAATGTGTTTCTTGGTCTATGGAAAGTACCTACATCAACCAAATATCTCTGTAGTGCATTTTGTTAGTGTAAAACCCTAACTCCATCCATAATCTCAAATTCAACCCCAACTCTAAATCCAAACCTAACACAACGCAAAGAAAACTCCAAACCTTACTCTAACCTGACCCCATCTCCAACCCTAAACCCAATCTTTATAGTATAGTATTGAAAAGAGACTTCTGCCTTACACTTTAAATATAGGTAAAATGTCCACTTTTTTTCTCAATTATGATTGTATTTTCACGGCACTGCGACAATTATAGATCAGACATTATGGCATAAGAGATTGAAACGATCTTACTTTTGTCTGGTCTGAGCAGTCTTATTCCTCAAAAACCTGGTACAGGAGTTAGCGGCTGTTTGCATTTCCAAACAGTAGCATGAAGAATAAGACTGCTCAAACAAGAGAAAAGCTATACCAAATATAAGCTGTATTATAAAAAGTAAGAAAAACGTAAATTTCCACAATATCAGTGTCAGGAGCACAGTTGATACACATAGCCAGGCTTAGGGTAATTCTAATCCTAGCATTTTAATGTCTTAGATGCTGCTGTTAATAGCTAATATTTAAACAGTTAGGTAGAGGGAAGGAGTTCCTTCTGTTGGCCTATCCCCCTCCTCTCTTTGATAACACTCAGGGTAGCAGTGGATTGTCTAAGTAGCTTAAAGGGGTTGTCTCGCTACAATGATTGGGTTTTAATTTAAAGATCTTTAAAAAACAAGCAGCTTTGCAATATATGTTCATTACAAATGTCCTACTGATTTTGAGCTAGCCCTGTTAGTATTACTACATCAGCTTCTCAGATCTCTATAGTAGCTGACCTGTTGATAACTATCTTACTGGCTGTCAGTCTGAATGACATCATCACCTTTGAAGACAGTCAGAGCAGAGAGCCCCTCCCACACAGAATGCTTCTGTAGGGGAAAGGGGGAGGGGGCGGAGGTCTCTGGCATCTGTGTCCATGCTGTTTTGGATTAACCCCTGTGTGTGCCTGCTTCCTCCTGTTTCCTACACAGATAGATGTACAGCAGTGACCCTGTCTGTACTATAATCATGATATGTCGTTGGAACTGTGACTATACTAATATTAGACAGATCAGGGGGAAAGTGAAACTTTATGTTTCCCTGTTATTAGTGACACATCCTGAGTAAAAGTAAACACTGCCTTGTTGTTGCTGGAGATGTGGAGACTTGTAAGCTAAGCAGGGGATATAGGAACACATGCATCCCCTTGCTCTATTAGCACAAGCTTCATTTTCCTCTCTACACTCCTAGATCAGCCCTCCCCTGCAACAGACCTAGGCAGGCACACACAGGGTGAACTCTGAGAGCAAACCCCCTCCCCCCCTGTATAGAAGTTACGTAGCTGCCTGTGTGCTGATGGGAGGGGGGAGAGGGAGCAGAACAGACAGACCAAGAAGCACGCCCCTCAGTTCAACTTACCAGGGACACTGACAGGCTGAAAGCTCGTAATGAGACAACTCCTTTAAAGTCTGTTTAAGTTTCCGAAGTATATAATCTTAGCACACCTATTAAGACTTAATACGGTGCAGGCAGGAGTCAATTCTAGGGGCCCACCTCAAAGCAAATGTACTGTGCCTCTCTGCCTCTGCCACCTGTGCAGTGCCCTTGCCTTTTTTTTGTTTCAACTTATACAGACTGGTGTGATGACATCATCACACTAATCTATAATCAGGATGGGGGGCCAGGGCTTCTGAGTCTCCTTCCCTTAATTGCGACAGGACACCAAATGGTAAACATAAAAACATGTCCCAAAAGAGGCGTCCGTACGCCAGTTTGAATGCGGCATAAAGTATCGTACACTCGCAATGTATTTCCTAAGTTGTTCCCCGGGCTTTTTTTGAAAAGGGGTTTTGTATTTCGTCGCGAATTTTTTAGGGGAAAAAAGGGCACATAACGCCAACAAAATCCCAAAATCCAGTAAAACACGCTTTTTTGACGTGTTACCCCATAAAAAAGTGGGCACATGTAAGGCTAAAAAAAAGCATACAGCCAAAAATAGTGGCGACATGCGCCGACAACCCCCGACACTTGGATTCAACAAAATGGGGGAGACCAATACCCCCAAAAAAACAGCGTTGGCATGTTGGGACATGTCGCCCAAAAGTTCTAAAGATGTATGTCCCAATCCCTGAATGATGTATTTTATATAAATAAAAATATGCAAAAAGTATAACACAAAATATAAAAACCCCTAAATAAGTCATAGAGTTAACCCAAAAATAAAATGAAAAATAAAAGTCCCCAAGGGAAAAATTCCAAAATCCCCCAAGACCAAATACGCTACATCTGACAGCATTCCCACCACATAGTGACTAAATAAAACTATAAATATAATCACCCAAAAGTGAATGAATAAAACTGCCCCACCATGATACATTGACCCCCACAAGTGATGAATAAACCACCACATAGTGAATAAAAATAGCCATGCCGAAACAAAAATTTCGAATATAAACCAAAAACCCACAATTAGAGATGGGCGAATTTCTCAAAAAATTTGTTTCAGTCACTTCGCCCAATTTTCGACAAAATTATTTCGGTCCAATTACTTCGGCAAGAATCGCGTTAAAAACCAGTATTTTCCCGGCTGCACAAGCCTGCAGGGTGCTTAGAACATTTTTGTCATGCTTAAATATCAGAGGAAGCTTGGTTTGGTCTTCTACAAGTTGTGTTTTAGTATTACCCCATGACTGCCGCGCTCTTAGAATCGCTTCACTATAAAATTCCCGGCACTTAAAAGGGGGGAAAAAATGACCAAAAAACTCAAACGGGAATGTAGCCTATAAAATCATGCCCCGCGAAAACTGGGAAAAAAAAAAACTGAGAGCTAGGTGGGAACATTAGTGAAGAGTGTGTAGGGAGGCAGCCCACAGCAGCATGAGGTCAGACAGTGGCACAATGAATTCTGGAGGTACAAAACAGGAGGAGGCCACAGAGGGCACGATGACGATAGCAGAGGCATGGCGGGACGCATGAGGGGCAGGCAGTGGACAATGAATTCTGGGGGTGGCAAAACAGCAGTGGCCACAGAGTGGGACAATGACACAGTGTGTAGGGCACGGTAGCAGGGGCATGAGGCGGGAGTAGACAATTCATTTGGAGGGGGGAAAAAAAACGGAGTGGGGCCACAGAGTGGCAAATACAAGGGGTGGAGGCACGGAAACAGCAGCATGAGGTAGACAGTGGCCAATGACACAGTGGGGGAGGCCCCCCGGCAGCGCCCAGCGCAGCATGAGGTCGGGAAAAGGGGCCCCAATTTCTTTTCTGGGGTGGCAAAAAAAGGGTGGTAGGCCACAGAGTGGCACAATGAAAAAAGGGGTGGGGGCAGGCAGCAGGCTGAGGTCAGACAGTGGCACAAGGGACCCAGTGAAAGGTAAAGGCAGAAGCCACAGCGCAGCATGAAGTCAGACAGTGGCACAAGGGAATTCTGGAGGGGGAAAAAACAGGTAAAGGGCCCCACGAGTGGAAAAATGACAGAGGTGGAGGGAAAGGCCCGCAGCAGCATGAGGCAAAAGGTGGCAAAAATGAAAAGTGTGGAGGTCAGGCAGCAGCCACAGAGAGTTTTGAGGTCAGACAGGGGCACAAGGGGACATTCTGGAGGTGGCAAAACAGGAGGGGGGGGGCCAAAGATTGGCCCAAGGGACTGGAGTGGGGGGGTTTCCCCGGCGGCCAGCAGCATGAGGTCAGGCAGTGGCACAAGGCCCATTCTGGAGGTGGAAAACTTTTTTGGGCAGGCCACAGAGAGGCACAATAACGCAGTGTGAAGGTCATGGGTTGAAGCAGCATGAGGTCGCAGTGGCAAATGACATTCTGGAGGGGGAAAAAACAGGTAAAGGCACAGAGTGGCAAAATGACAAAAGGTTTGGAGGGGCCGGGCAGCGGCAGCATAGGTCAGACAGGGGGCACCAATGAACAGTGTGGAGGTCCGGCAGCGGGCCACGCAGCAGCATGGGGGCCCAGCCCAGGGGGCAAATGACTTTTCTGGGGGGGTGGCAAAAAGGGGAAAGGCCACGGAGGGGGAAAAAATGCTGAGAGTGGAGGTCACGGCGGCACCCAGATGATTTCGGGCAGTGGCCAATGACATTCTGGAGGGGGGCCCAAAACAGTATCGGGCCCACAGAGGGCACAATAACGCAGTTTGTAAAGGTCACGGTAGCAGCAGCATGAGGTCAGGCAGTGGTAAAAATCCCCATTTTGGAGGGGCCCCAAAAAATGGAGTAGGCTGCAGGTGGCAAAAGGGACAGAGAGTGGGGGGGACAGGGCAGCAGAAAGCATGAGGTCGACAGTGGCACAAGACACAGTGTGGAGGGGGGGGGGGGGGGGGGGGGGGGGGGGGGGGGGGGGGAGGGGGGGGGGGGGGGGGGGGGGGGGGGGGCAAGGGGGGGGGGCAGCACCCAATGAAGGGTAGGACAGTGGAAACAATGACATTCTGGTGGTGGAAAAGAAAGGAGTGGGCCCACAGGGGGCACAATTGACAGAAAATTTGAGGGTGACGGGGCCCGGAGCAACACCCTGAGGTCAGGAGGGGCCCAAAAGGGGGAACAGTTGGATGTCACGGCCCCAGCAACAGCGGGCATGGGGGTCATAGGGGTGGCACAATGACAGAGGTTTTGGGGGTGGGGGGGCCCAATTTCCCAGTCCCGGGGAAAAGGGTGGTGGTGGGGCAGAGGGGGAAAAATGCCCAGCGATGTTTGGCACAGGCGGGGGGTTTGGAAATTCAAAATTTAGTGGCTGGGGCGGGTTTTTATTTTTTTAAAACCCCGACTGACCCCAAAGGGGCATTGGGTGTGGAAAATCCTGGCCCATCCATCCCTGTTTTCTCTTGAAAAAGGGTTTCCAGTCGTTCCACATTTCCCCGTGGAAAAGCGGGTTCCCCTTTGGGGGTAACGAGGGCCCCCGCCGCACTAAAAGACCGTCGATGCCCCCTTTAGGGCCCCAGGGCAGGACAGTTCTCCACGGCAAACTTGGCAAGTTGGGGGCCAAAATCCATTTGGGGGTCCCCGTAGTCAGCGGATTTCTAACTGGGGGGGCAGGTACTGCCCAAAGTAGGCCCCCAACCTGTTGGTTCAGGGACTGCTCCAGGTCCTGCTGTTGCTGCTGCTGGGGGACTACCCTCCCATTTGGGCGGGGGAAAGGGGAAGCGCTCTTCAGTGCTCAACTTAGGTTGTGCTGAGGGAAAGGGGGTATGTTTCTCCCCCCCCCCCCCACCTTCCCCCAGCACCCGCGGCATTAGTCGGAGGCGCTGGGGAACCCTCCGGTCGGGACCTGTCAGAGGAGGGACGTTTCCCGCACATGGGCCCAGGGGCCCAACTGATACGGAGGATTTCCCCTTTTAAATTTTTTTTTTCCCCCCTCCAAAGGGGGAAAAAGGCCCCCTTTTGGGGGGGGGGGAAAGGGGGGGGAAAAAACCCCCCGGGGGGGTTTTTTTTTTCCCAAAAAAAAATTGGGGGGCCCCCCAAAGGGGGGGGGCCCCCCCCCCCAAAAACCCCCGGGGTTTTTTTTTCCCCCTTTTTTTCCCTTTCCCTTTCCCCCCACCTTTTGGGTTTTTTCCCCCCCAAAAACCCCCCTTTTTCCCCCCCTTTTTTCCCCTTTTTTCCCCCCCCCCCCCCCAAAAACCCCCCGGGGGTCCCCGGGGGTTGGCCCCCAAAGGGGGGGGGGGGGGTTTGGGGGGGGGGAAAGGGGGGGCGGGGAAAGGGGGGGGGGGGGGGGGGGGGGGGGGGGGGGGGGGGGGGGGGGTGGGGGGGGGGGGGGGGGGGGGGGGGGTTTTTGTGGGGGGGGGGCGGAGTGGGGGGGGGTGGCGGGGGCGGGGGGTGGGCGGGGGGGGGGGGGCGGGGGGGTGGGGGGGGGGGTGGTGTTGGGGGGGGGGGGAGGGGGGGGGGGGGGGGGGGGGGGGGGGGGGGGGGGGGGGGGGGGGGGGGGGGGGGGGCCCCTAAAAATTTCTGATGGGGGGCCCCTGGTCGAACTTTCCCCCAGTCCCCTCCCGGGGACAGTTTTTTAGCATCTTTTCCCGGCATGAAGCAGTGGAATAAAAGTTTTAAAACCCGTAGCCCTGGCGATAAAAAAATAAGGTGGCCTCCTCAAATTGGCTAAACCCAAACGGCAGGTGTAAAGCATGAGCTCCCATGGTGAAAATCAAAGTTCCCACAGGGGGTACTCCTACCCGCTTGGATCATCAAAAAAATCGTTAAGGGCCCTTTCTCTGTGCAACGTCGGCCCAACATGTGCAGGCGGGAAAATTTCCAATGGGTGGAAAAAAATCGCTTATCGAGTGTGTTGGGGAAGGGCCTTCTGCCCTTTTCAACTCGAGGGGGGTTTGTTCGGGCTTTTTTACGAATGGAAAAGGGTGCTTGCCCCGTTTCCTGGCCTTTTTCGGGAATTCTTTGAAGATCTGTGGAAGACTTCGGGAAAAACCTTTTCAAAAAACCCAGTTTTGAACAGTGCCCCAAAAGCAGGGGGCAGGGGACCTCCCTCCTGGTGCAGGCGGAAAACCATGTTCCCCCCATTGTCCGTCCCTTGGTTCCGTTTTTGCAGTTGGCGCGGAAAAACCCACATCGATTTATTGCTGCATGATGGGAGCATTTCCCCCCCCCTGTGGGGACTTGGGTTCGCCGAGAAGCCAGTTATAAATGGTGGCACCGCTGTCCCCTTTAACTTGTGGTATGATGGAGCAGTACTTGTGGAGGCTAAAAATGGTGGTGGTGGGGGGGGGAGGAGGAGGCAAAAACATTGGGCGGGGGCCCACAGTTTGACAACGTGGGGGAAAAATTGGGCGTTCCTGCCCCAATTTGTTGGTTTCCCTGGGCAGGAAGAAATTTTTTACCCTTAAGCCGTAAAAGACGGTACTGGCCCTGCCGTATTTCAGCCCCAGCGTCCCCCGCTCCCAATGCCCCTTTGGAAAACGAACCGATAAACCCTCACGGCTGGCCACTTTCGGGTTCTACATATTTATGAAGTGCTGGTACTCCCTTTTTTGGAAAAGAAATTACGGTTTGGGGAAATCTCCATCTGGGCTCGGCAAACCCTTTAGTTCTCTAAACGGTGCAGAGTCCACCATTTTAAAGGGAGGGTTGCAGTACCAACAACTTGGACAGGAGCACGGGTCAGCTGTGAAAACTTAGGAGGGTTTGGGATCCCATACTGTTGTCTCTTTCCCAATCGCCTCCCCTAAAACACTGCTGGCGCCATGAGTAGCGAGGGCAGGAGCATTTTGGCCCGGGAGTTGATGCCCAAAGAGAAACAGTTTCCCTTCTACAGAGGGGGTGGAGCCTTAAATGGTGAAAATGGCATGCGTGCCACTGGCCGCTGCTGCTGCTGCGGGGCAGGATGGACCACCCTTTGACCCAAATTTTTCTCCCGGGCCCAAACCGGGTTTGGTGCGCTGCATGTTTTGACGAAGGTCCGTGGTGCCAAGGGTTAGCTCCCGGGCCCCAGGGTTTACTTTCGGGCCCACAGATTCAAAATTTATACCCATTTTAAGCTCCTCCGGTGTCTTGCAAAGACTGCCACATCGAAAAGTAGATGATTTTATTTTGGCCAAGGGCCCCCGGGAGTGACTACCCCCCGCCTCGCTGGCCCCTTTTGCCGTTTCTTTGACCCCCTGTGCCGTTCTTTTTTGGACCTGCGAAGGGGGTTTTTTTTCCCTGGTTTGCTTGGCTCCCGACCTCCCAATGCTGCTATCCTGCTGACTCAGGGCCCAACACAAACCCCAATTGCTGGCTGCCCGCTGCCTGGGAAAAGTGACGCCATCTTTCCCCTGCGATGATGAAGCCCTTGTTTTCACCCGGCCCCCAAGTGCGGTCGGCTCCCATCTTCTTTTTTTTTGTTTCATCGTCACTGCTTTTCCCCCATCACCGGTTTGGTACCCGGGGCGGGACCCTCAAAAGACCTCCCTTTGCCACTCTAAAACATCTATCCCCTTTGCCGCCAACTGCAAGAAGCAGGGAATTTTGGCCCCATTTCTTCGCTCCCAAGTAGTGCTGACTCCCCTCCTAAAAATTTTTTTTCCCTCGCTATTTTTGGGGCGCTGAGCCCAGCCCAATAGTGATTTTGGGTGGGGAAAAACCGGGAGGGGACGGGGGGTGAGGCAGGTGGGGGCCCGCTGCCCCGCCCCCGGGCCCATCCCAAATTAGGGTTGTGTCTAACGTTCCCACCAAATTTGGGGGGGTTTGGGTCAAAAGTAAATTGGGGAGGAAGTGGAGCCCTTTGTCAAAAATCAAGCCCCTTTGGGTTGCCTGAACAACACCCCAGCCGCTAGATGCAGCGGCGGGTTCTGGCCTCACCGAGGGGCCCCCCTGGTGCGCTTCCCCTTGCTGTGTGCGCCTGGGCCTTTTTCCGGGGGAAATTGTTTGTGCCACTCCCACTCGCGGTGCAGAGCCTGCCACCTCTCTGTCGGCATACTGGGTTTTTTCTAAAAAGTACCCGACACTGTTTGATGAAGAAGAATCTTTTTTATGATAAATATACACCCCGTATTTGACTCCAAATAAACCCCGTAACAAGCTTGGGAAAAACCCTTGGGTATTAATTTCCTCCACCCAAATGGCCAGGAAAAAATTTTCATTTCAGTGCTGTTTAAAAAAAATCTGTGTATTTTTTTCTGAATGTTTAAAAGGGTTAAATTAAAACCCTTGGATATGAATTCTGCTACAGTTTTTTTTCTGTGGCATTGAAAAAGAAAGTTTTTTTTTCTGAGTTTCAAATTTCAGAAAAATTCTTAGTTAACCCTTTAAAGTAAAATTTCGCCAAAGAATTGGGCCCCCACAAACTACTAGTTTGTAGCGTGTTTTTAAAGGCTTTTTTTTTACGCTTCACAAAAAAGGGGATAAAATTGTAAAATTAAAACCCTTTTCTTGTGAATTAGGCCAGGAAAAATTTTATAAATTTTGGCGGTGAAAAAAGCGGTTTCTTTGGTACCACAGCTGAAAAACAACGGTTAATTAACCCCTGGGTGTAAATTGCCCCCAAAGAATTTGAGCGCCCCAAACTATAGCTTTTTAGGGGTTTTCAATGCCGTGTTTTTTACGCTACACAACAAAAGATAAAAAAATTTTAATTTAACCTTTGTTGTGTTTGGCTACAGGGAAAAAAGTAAATTTTGGCGGTGAAAAAAAACGGTTTCTTGGAGTCACCCCAGCTGGAAAAAACAAGCTTTTAATTTTTAACCCCCCCGATGTAAATTGAGCCAAAAAAATTGGCCACCCCAAAACCAAATAGCTTTGTAAACGTGTTACCAAAGCCCTGTTTTTTTTGTAAAATACAAGAGAAAAATTGTAATTACCTTTGCTTTTGAAATTTGGCTACAGGAAAAAAAATATATATTTTGGCGGTGAAAAAGAAAGGTTTCTTGGAGTAACCCCCGCTGAAAAACAACGCTTAATTAAACCCCGGATGTAAATTGCGCCCAAAAAATTGAGCCAAAACCCCAAAATACTAGCTTTGTACCGTGTTACAATGCCGTGTTTTTTAGCTACACAACATGGACCAAAAATTTTTAATTTGCCTTTGTTGTGATTTTGGCTACAGGAAAAAAAAGTATTTATTTTGGGGTGAAAATGCGGTTTCTTTGAGTCCCCACAGGGTTTTAAAAAAAACGCTTAATTAAAACCCCCCGGGTGTTAAAATTTTGCCAAAAAAAATTTAGCCACCCCAAAAAAAACTTGCTTTGTAGCGTGTTACCCAAAGCCATGTTTTTTACGCTAAAACTTAAAAAATAAAATTGTAATTAACCTTTTCTTGTGATTTAAAGGGTACAGGAAAAAATGTATATATTTTTTGGGGGTGAAAAAAATTTGGGTTTTTGGGGGTCCCACGTGAAAAAAACGCTTTTTTTTAAAACCCCCGGATGTTTAAAATTTCGCCAAAAAATTTTAGCCCCCACAAACTAAATAGCCCTTTGTTTCCCTGTTTCAATGCCGTTTTTTTTTACGCTACACAAAAAAGGGGACAAAATTTTTAATTTAACCCTTTGGGTTGTGAATTTGGTACCCGGAAAAAAAGTTTTTATTTTTTTGGTGAAAAAGGTTTCTTTTAGTCACCAAGTTTAAAAAAAAAAACCTTTTAAATTAAAACCCCCCGATGTAAATTGTGCCAAAGAAATTTTAGCCAAACCCCCAAAATACTAGCTTTGTTGGGGTGTTTTTCAATGCCCTGCTTTTTACGCTACACAACAAAAAGGGTAAAAATTTTTAATTAAAACCCTTTTCTTGGTTTAATTAGGCTTTCAGGAAAAATTTATATTTTTTTGGCGGTGAAAAAGACGGTTTTTTTGGGGTCACCCCAGCTGAAAAACAAAGCTTTAAATTTCCCCGGATGTTTAAATTTTAGAAAGGGAAATTTAGCCACCACAAACTCCCAGCCTTTGTAGCGTGGGTTTCATTGCGTGTTTTTTTTTCGCTACACAAAAGAGATAAAAAATTTTAATTTTAACCCTTTTCTTGTGAAATTTGGCTAAGGAAAAAGTATATTTTTTTGGCGGTGAAAAAGACGGGTTTTTTGAAAATCACCCCACTGAAAAACAACGCCCTTAAATTTAAACCCCGGATGTTTAAAATTTCGCCCAAAAAATTCAGCCCCCCACAAACTTTTGCTTTGTAGTGGTTACAAAATTTCCGTGTTTTTACGCTACACAACAAAAGATAAAAAATTTAATTACCTTTTGGGCCTTTTGAATTAGGGTACGGAAAAAGTATATATTTTGGCGGTGAAAATTACGGGTTTTTTGGAGTCCCCAGCTGAAAAAAAAACGCTTAATTAACCCTGGGTGTAAATTGCGCCCAAAAATTTCGCCCCCACAAAATTTTGCTTTTTAGCGGGTTACAATGCCGTGTTTTTTTCGCTAAAACAACAAGAGTTTAAAATTTTTAATTAACCTTTGCTTGTGAATTTTGGTCAAAAAAAATGTATATATTTTTGGGGGTGAAGAAAACGGTTTCTTGGAGTCACCCCAAACTGAAAAAAAAACGCCCTTTTTTAAAACCCCCGGATTTTAAATTCGCCAAAGAATTGAGAGCCAAAAATAAAGTGGATTTGTTTGTAAAAACGCTGTTTCTTTTTAAAGAATCAAAAAGGGAAAAAGGGTTTGATCCCCTTTAAAATTCAATTTTTTGCTGTTTGGGAGTTTGGATTTAAATGTATTTGCGTGCAGTTGACGCACACTGGGGGTTTCAGTCCAATACCCCGAAATAGAACGTTAAGAGGGAAACGTCTTGAGACAAGATGAGCCCCCCCCAAAAAAACGCTGTATAAAAATCAGTTCTTTTTGTAAGAGCTATCAGGCCCCAGCAGCACCTTCCCTGAAACGTTCGTTTAGAGGGGTGTGAGCCCCAAGGGATTGCGCCCGGACTTATTAAAAGTGCGGTTAAAGTCCCGAATCCCCCCGGTCTTGATTGGCTTTTATCTCTGCAATGTATGCAAAGGGTATGCCCTTCTTCCTCCCCGAGTTTTTTTGGCCCCCTGTAACTCCATGTGCTCGCAAACCTTTTTTTCCCAAAGAAAAGCATGCTTGTTCACCCGAAGTACCCCCCAAAATTCGGGCTTGGGTTTAGAACCCAAGTTTTCCCCGAAAATTTTAAAAAAGAATTCCCCCTTCGTTAGGGAAAACAATTTTGCCCATCTCTAACTAATTCTAAATTACTGCCATTTCAGTAAAAATAAAAGTTCAACACAGGCACCCCTGCCACAAATTTTTCAGTAAAAATTTGAGGGGCGGGACTCACAGGTGATGTCTTCTCTGATAAGTAATTCCCTTCTCTGATGAGTTGTTCTCCTTCCCTTTTCTTCTCCATCCTGTCCAGGCCACCATGACATCTTCTCCCAGCCACAAATTTACCACACAAACAGACTTCCAGTACTTCTCTACTAATTCCCACCACTGTACAAACTTGCCATCCATAGCACCCCCAGTTTTAGTAATGAACCCTTTGTGCCCCAAACAGTAAAAAGGTCCCAAATGGCTATGGGCTCGTTTGTGTACCAAATTTTAGTCTTCTTTTGTGCCCCCATGTAGCAGGGTAGTAAACCCCCAATATAGTAGCTAGACCCCCCCCCCCAAAAAAAAAAAAAAAAATTAGATAAGCAGATAGGTAGACCCCTGTAGGTAAGTATGCCTCTGTAGGTATATAGATGCTCAGTAAGTAGGCCCTTTGCAGGTATATATGATCTTGGTAGATATATAGACCCTCTGTAGGTAGGTAGACCTCCTGTAGATATACATGCCCCCCTGTAGCTATATAGAGCCTCTATGTGTATGCAGTATATGGACATGGTTTGGGACAACAGCCATGTAGACCAATTGAATGCAGTATGCGGCCTGAAAGGCTGACCTCTCCACACCTGTCTATCCTCTGCAGCAATATTGGCAGCACTCATGCATGAAAAGATAATCTCTGGATATGACGCTGAGCATGTGCACTCAACTTCTTTGGTCGACCATGGCAAGGCCTGTTCTGAAGGGACACTGTTTTGTTAAACTATTGTATGGTCTTGACCACCATGCTGCAGCTCCGTTCAGTGTGTTGGCAATCTTTTTATCACCTAGGCCATTTTTATGTAGAGCAACAATTCTTTTTTTCAGATCCCGAGAAAGTTCTTTGCCATGAGGTGCCATGTTAAACTTCCAGTGTTCGATGAAAAGGTGAGAGTCAACACCATTTTTATCACACCGCTCCCTATTCACATCTAAACCTTTTAAAAACATAGAAAATAAAATTAAAAATTTGGGGCATTTTTTCCCTTTTTTTTTATTTTGGGGGTACTCATTTTTGTGCTACTGCTTAGACACTAAGGGCTGTGATTTATTTTTTTGGGGGGCAAACCAAATTTACCTGTTATAAACATTACACTGACCACCCTACATGATTAATATTATATCTTCTTTTGTTTGTCCCAGAAAATTATAATAAAATTTTTAAAAAAAATGAATAGTTTACTCAATCCCCCCTGAGGTATGTAGACCCCTGTAAATACTAATTACTATCCCCTCTATAGCATTAGACCCCCAAGTAATTTTCCCCTTAGGTATAAAAACCCCCCTGGGGGGGAATAATCCCCAAATTTAAGTACAAACTCCTGTAGGTAGTTTGTTAGGCCCTTGTAGGTATATTTCCCCCTGTAACTATATAAAGCCCCTTTTTAAGGTGGGGCCCCCTGTAGGTAATAGAGCCCCGCAGTTACGTACACTGTCTTAGTCACCTTTATAAAAGCTCCTTCCAAAATTTAAATTAAATCAGTCAGACTCAAACCTCTCAATAGGGGCAAGCCCAAAAGACTTTCTAAGGTTCAGGACAAGGTCGTAGACCTGCACAAAGCTGGAATGGGCCAAAACCAAAGTAAACGCGGGGTGAGAGGGAACAACTGTTGTGCAATATAAGAAAAAGGAAGAAATACAAAATGACTGTCAATCGCATCGTGGGGGGCACCATAAAAAATCTCACCTCTGGGTACCTTTTACATGAGGAGGTGAGAGACACCAAAAACTACAGGAGCAACTTGTTAATGTCCAAGGCAACTGGAACCCATCACCAAAAAAACCTTTATAACACATTACAAAGTGTTGAGCATTTTTTATCGACAAAGGAATCGCACGGATTTACGTTGTCGGTTTTTTTTAGATCACGCATAATTTAGTTTAAAATCTGTGCATAATCTATTAATATCGCCCCATTTTGGGCGTTTCCCTGTCTTTTTTGGCGGCCAAAAATCGCTTACAGAATAAGCGGGGTGAGATGTGTGGCACTCAGACGGGGAGTGTATGGTTGCACTGGCGGGAAAAAATCAATCCTCTTTTTACATGAACAGCCCTTCCGTTCAGTCATGTCTGTCAGATCTCAAAAACATAGGACGTGCGCTCTGCCCTGTCCAAACACTAGCAAAAAATCAGCAAAATTTTTTTATTTTTCCAAGAAGCTCTATTTTTAGCTGTGCTCCTTGGGCCGGTTCACACGGCTTTTCCCCGAGAATTTGTGACCGTATTGAGCTCAAAAATCCCCTGAATAAGGGGGGGGCGGGGGGGGGGCGGGGCGCCCCAAGACAATGCTGTCTAGGCTACGCCCCGTAAAAAATGGCATGTCCTTTCCCCCCCGGGGCGGATTCGCCAAACGGGAGGAGCGACGGGAACCACGTTTCTATGAAGCGGGATTACGAAAACTAAAAAGGGATTGCGCCTTACTGCAGCGCAAATCCGCCCCCAGTACAGCCCCAAACCCGGGGAAAAATAACCCGTGTGAACGGGGCCTTAGAAGTTATTAATCAGAGATTTGCAATTTAGGTATTTAGGCAAGAATTTAAAGCATCTACCGCGTAAATCAGGGGGGAACGGGGGGGGGGGGGCCCGGGGCAAACACGACAACCTAAAAAGGATACTGGATTTTGTACAGCCAAAACTTTTGTTTGACATTGCATTGCCTTAATTGGGGATACAATTTTTTCTAGTAACTGCGGGGCTATTTGTTAGGGCAAAACCCACTTTTTTTCTCATAACATTTTCAATGGGTTTCTTTTTAAATTTTTTGCCCAGCCACTTTGTTGATAAGCCACCTTGCACTTAAAATTTTTTATACAGAAACTTTTTGTCCCCACGGGTTGATGGTCCAAAAAAAAACCCTTTTATTATCAGATACTTTCAGAACGTTTTTTTTTCACTTTGGCGCGGGCCAGCTTGTGATAGAGCCCCCCAGAGTTAAATTTAAATCCAGCAACTTTGTAGTCACCCGGTGACTAAAGGTCCAAAATACCTTTAATATCTGTATACATTTCAGACAGGTTTTTTTTTCACTTTTGGGTCATCAAGCTTTGTTGATAGATCTTTTTTTCTTTTAAATTTGAATCCAGCAATTTTGTTAGTCCCACAGGTTGATGGGTCCCAAAAAAATCCCTTTTTATTATATATACATTTTCAGAATGTTTTTTTTTCATTTTGGCCGTCCCAGCTTTTTTAATTAGCCACCTTGCAGTAAATTTTTTTTTTTTTTTAAATCCAGCAACTTTGTAGTCACCACAGGTTTATAGGTCCAAAAAAATACCTTTAATTCCTTTACATTTCAGACAGGTTTTTTTTTTCACTTTTTGTCTTCAAGCTTTTTGAAGACTACTTGCATTAAATTTGAACCCACAACTTTTTTCCCACAGGTTGATAGGTCCCAAAAAAATACCTTTTATTATCATATACATTTCAGATACGTGTTTTTTCACTTGCGCGGGCCACTGTGTTGATGAGCCACCTTGCATTAAATTTGAAACACAACTTTGTAGTCACCACGGGTGTACTGATGGTCCAAAAAAAACCTTTTTTTTAATATCTGATACATTTCAGACAGGGTTTTTTTTTCACTTTTGGTCATAAAGCTTTGTTTGTAATCTACTTTGCAGTTAAATTTGAATACAGCAATTTAGTATCACCACGGGTAATTGATAGGGCCAAAAATCCCTTTTATTATCCCTATACATTTAAACGGTTTTTTTTTTTCACTTTTGGGCAGTCAAGCTTTGTTGATAGATCTACTTTGCATTTAAATTTAAATACAGCTTTTTGTAGTCACCACAGTGTACTGAAGGTGCCAAAAAATACCTTTTAATATCCGATACTTTTTCAGACAGGTTTTTTTCTTTTTTGGGCAGCAAGCTTTGTTGATAAGATCTACTTTGCAGTTAAATTTAAATCCACAACTTTGTAGTCACCACGGTTATAGGTCCAAAAAATCCCTTTAATACCAACTTTTCAGACAGGTTTTTTTCACTTTTGGGTCAGTCAAGTTTTTGTTGAAAATTCTACTTTGCATTTAAATTTAATCCGCAATTTTGTTGTCCCACAGGGTTAAAGGGTGCCAAAAAAACCTTTTATTATCAGTAACATTTCAATACTTTTTTTTTTTTCACTTTGGGCAGCCACTGTGTTAAGAGCCACCTTGCATTAAATTTAAACCACAACTTTTAGTCACCACAGTGTACTAAATTTGGTGCCAAAAATCCCTTTTTAAATCTGATACATTTCAGACAGGTGTTTTTTTCATTTTTTGGCGTAAAGCTTTTGATAGATCTTTTTGCAGTTAAATTTGAATACAGCAATTTGTACACCCGGGTAAATTTTGATAGGTGCCAAAAAACCTTTTATTATCCCAAATTTTTCAGAAGGTGTTTTTTTCACTTTTCGTCGGTCGAGCTTTTTTGATAGATCTACTTTGCAGTTAATTTTTGAATCAGAAATTTTTGTGTCACCACAGGTGACGAAGGGTCCAAAAATCCCTTTTAATATCCGTAAAAACATTTCAGACGGGGTTTTTTTTTTCACTTTGGTCAGCAAGCTTTTTGATAGATCTACTTTGCGTTAAATTTGAATCTACAATTTTGTATCACCACAGGTGTACTATAGGTGCCAAAAATACCTTTTAATATCCTTTTAATTTTTCAGACGGGTGTTTTTTTCACTTTTTGGTCAGCAAGCTTGTTGATAGATCTACTTTGCTTTAAATTTGAATCAGCAATTTTGTAGTCACCACAGGTTACTGATGGGGTGCCAAAAAAAACCCCTTTTTATTAAAGATACTTTAAATTTAACGTTTTTTTTTTCATTTTGGGGCGCGGGCCCGGTTGTTGAAACCACCTTGCAGAAAATTTTGAACCCAGCAACTTGTATCACCACAGGTTACTGTATTGCCAAAAACCTTTTAATATCCTTATACATTTCAGCAGGTTTTTTTTCATTTTTGGTCAGTCAAGTTTTTGTGAAAGACACTTTGCGTTAAATTTTTGAATAAGAAAATTTATATTCACCACAGGTAAAATTGTAGGTCCAAAAAAACTTTTTATTATCCCGTATACTTTCAGAGGGGTTTTTTTTTTCACTTTTGGTCAAATCAAGCGTTGATAGGGACCAAATCAAAAAAGCTTGATTGACCAAAAGGAAAAAAAAACCTATCTGAAATGATAGGGGGTAAAAAAAGGATTTTTTTGGCACCTATCAATTCACCGTTGTACAATTTAAACTGCTGTATTAAAATTTTAATGAAAAGTACCTTCAAGGCGTCGAAAATCTGTTCTTCAGGGGTTAATGCAATTGCATCCAGCAGTCTTACCCCCTCGCCCCCAGTCACGGCCAAAATTTTCGTCATCAGCATCATAAAGCATCCGTCCAACATGAAGCACCCAAATGTCAACTCGTGACCCCCCACTGGGGATAATCCATTTTCTGAAGACCCTTTGATGACAAAATGGGGTTTGGGGGTCAGAAGGCATTTTAAAAGATCAAGACCCCCAAAGAGGATGATTTTCTCTGCTTTTAGCCCGTTATGAGCCATCAAGGGGAAAAGGGAAGGAAGCCACAATTGGCAAAAACCCCCGGGGGCGGCCCCGGCAACCCTTGCATCCCTTTTGCTTGTAGCCCCAGCCCCTGGATCAAAATGTCAGGACACAAGTCACCTGTGTTGAGATGTGATGACGACAAGCGGACCCCAAACGGGTCTTTCAGCAGGATTTTGCTTCGAGCGCTTCATCAATGGACGGGAGGAAACATGGGGTGTGTCAGTACGGGTCCCCCCCCCTCAAAAAGGGGAAGGGGGGGTCACAGAAGCCCTGAAAGATTCCGCCCGCCACGGTCAGCGCAAACCCCCCGCTCCTCCTTTTGCCGTCAAAAAAAATCCAGGACCTCTCAAACCTGGGGCCTTTTTTGGGCAAGCCTCTATTTACCCAGCGATGAATATGCCCCCCTTTTTCCGAAACGCATAAGTAGGGCAAGAACCTTAAGTGGTTAACCCCCCACCAACATGTCTAGTCACCCGCACCGAATGCATAGTTGAAAGGAGGGAACACTTTGGGCCAAAAAAGGCCCCCAGACCGATGCCGGCCCCAACACGTCCCCCACCCTCGTCCCCCGCCTCCCCCCTCCTCCGCCACCACCAAGGGTTTTCACGCCCTTCTCTCAGATCATGATCAGGTGATCCCCCCTTCAGCCTCCACCGTCGCCCAGTACCCCGCAAACCCCCAGAGACCCACCACCCCTCTCCTTCCGCCATTTTGACGACCCGCACGCCCCTACACGGCCGTCTAGCAGCCACCCCCGGGGCTTCCAGGTTTGGGAGAAAGAAACACTTTAAAAACCCAAACCCTCCCAAAGCCAAAACTGAATGCGGCATTGCAGGCTTTTGGCCTTGGAAAAAGTTGCCTTTCCGTTTGGGGGAAACAATGAGTTTTGCCCCTTCTCCCTTTTGCCTCCCCCCAAACCGATGCCGACGGCATTTCTTTGCCCAAAAAAAGCCCCTCCCTTTCCCTGGGGCCAGCCACGTCATCAAAATTTCAAGTGCGTTTTCTGCATCTTTGGGGAAAAGTCCATCGACCACCGACACAGGATAGTAAGCAAAGGCCCCGGCCGTCTATCTCTGTGACAGCCCGGGGGGGGCTGGGGGGATGCTCTGGGGTGACGGTGGCTCTCAGGCTTGCGACGCTCTTCAAAACCGCAGGATGGTGCGGGTTCCCCCCAAGGGGGCCTCTGGTGGGATCACTTTTCCCGAGAAACCAGGCCGTGTTAAATTAATCGCTTGGGGAAACCGCCACCCCACAGGTCGGAGCGTGGACGGCTTTTCCGCAACGAACCGAGGGGTGGGCCCCGGGTGCCAAAACCTTGTGCCAGGGAAGGTGGTGCGATAACGGGCGAAATCTGCTGGCCGCCCATAAGACTGTAGGGGGAGAACATCCTTGCCTGGGACATGTCATGAAACCTTGTCGCCAGAAATTTCTCAGAGCTACCCGGTCACTCCCCCGAGGAAGGGTCGAGGGCTGGTTCCACTTCCCGTTCCAAAACCCTCTTTTCCCCCTGGCGCGTTTCAGCGTCACTCGGCCTCCCCGCAACCGTCTCATTTTTGACGTGGCAACATGTGGAATTCCCCCTCCACAACTCCACGATTGTGGCAGCAGCGCAGTGCCCTTACCATACGAAGGGACACAGGGCCCGACAACACGGGGCGGACCTCGGGGTTTGACCACCGGATGACAGGTGAAAACTCTAAAAACAACCTTTCCAGTTTTGAAAAGCCCCAAAAGGCAGTGCGGGCAAACCCTTGTCAGCATAGCATTTTGGGGGACTTAGTTCTGCAACATCGTTGGAACTCTGAAAAAACAGGTCCCGCCCCGACGGAAAGGGGAACGGACACAGATTTGGACCGAGCCTTTCTCTCCCTCAAAACCACAAGGCCCGACAGTTTTTACAATTTCATCGGTCTTCATTTGGGGGGGTTCGGGGGCCAGGGGTAGTGCAAAGGCGGCCATCAGCTCTAAGGGGGGCAGCATCTCAGGCAAGTCAGGGCTGTGTTGAACTTGCCGGGAGGAACGGAAAAGGAGGGGGTATTTCCTAACACCGACGTTTCCGACCCCTGCCTTGGGAAAATTTGGGGGGGAATTGAGGGAGGAAAGAAGGAAGATCAGTGTGGCTATTTCCCCCCCGCCCGGGCTTTGGGAAAAACAGGGTCCATCTCTCACATATGCTTGATTTCCCTTTCCCCAACATGATCCTCCATTAAGCCAACAAAATGAACAACAGTTACTGGGGGCCACCCCCCTGGTCCCCCTCAAAAAAAAACTCAGCACTTTCCCCACCCCCCAAAAAAAAAGATAAAATCAGGAAAAGGAGACCTTGGGATTGATCAACTGAGACTCTGTTGCTCGCTTCCTCAAATGTCACGGTGGAACAACATCAGCGACATGACACAGTAAGTGCCAAGTACCGACGGGAGCAGCAGCAGGCAAGGTGGCAGAAGCCCAATGGGGGACCTCTGGCAATCTTTATTTACCACCCCACCAATGCATCAATGCAGGCAACACATCCACACACAGAGACCACTTAAGTCTGTGCACGACTTCGCGTCCAAAACCCATGTTTTTTGATGTTTCCGGACCCCAAAAACTTCTGGGTACCAAAAAAGGACGAAAGGGCCCGAGCTCCTCGCCAGCCATAGAGGTTTTCCTGCCCAAAACCCGCCAGCGCATATCGAGCGGACCTTCCACGCTGGGAAATCTTACAACAAACGCATCAGACTTTCCAAGATAAATTTGGGCTTTTTTCTTTCATCAAAATAATCAGGCATGATCCTGTGATTTGTGGCCCCAATTTCCGAGGTCACGATTATTTTTCCAGTCTACTTTACATTCCTCTTCAAACAAAATGGTCCTCTTGAAAAGGTTTTTTTTTAAAAGATCATTTCTACTGCAATTTTTTATCTCTTTTTCCCAAAATCATTTTTCTGGGTTTTTCTGTGAGGAACTGTAAAAGACAGCAAGGTTTTTATGACAACACCGTATTCCTTTACCCCCTTTATCTTTAGATGTTTTCGCATTGTCAAGGGTTTTTAGGGCATTTTTCTGGAGATACAGCTATAATTAGGGGCCTTTGGAACAAAAGGGGCTTCCTAAATGGGATTTCTCCATAACAATTTTTAATAGTGCTGAAAACATATTTATAATTTTTTGGGTCATGTTCTGTGAGATACACAATAATCATGGCCTTTTGGGAAAAAAAGTGGGGTTTTTAATGGGATTTCTCCCTTTCAATTTTTTAACATGGCTAAACCATTTTAAATTTTTTTGGGGCCCTGGGGTGCTTTGAAATGCCATTTCTACAGGTCCTATTTTAAAAAATTTTGTTTCTAACGACATTTGTTCTTACAATTGTCCAAAGTGCTTTAAAGGGGGATGCTTTTAATTTTTTGGGGGCATTTTGCTGTGACATCAGCTAACTAAGGGCCTAAAAAAAAATTTTTTTTCTAACAACATTTTTCTTCACAATTGTCCAAAGTGCCAAGGTCATGCTTGAATTTTTTTGGGGGATTTTGCGTGCATGCACTATACTACAGTCCTATTTTCTAAAAAAAAAAAGTTTTTCTAACAGACATTTTTTCTTCACAAATCAAAAGTGGCTCATGGTCATGCTTTTTAATTTTTTGGGGGATTTTTCTGACATGCAGCTATACTACGGGCCATTATAAAAAAAATGTTGTTTCTAAAAACATTTGTTTTTCACAAATTTTCCAAAGTGGTTCAAGGGCATGCTTTTTAATTTTTGGGGCATTTTTCTGTGACATGCAGCTATAGTACAGGTCCTATTTTAAAAAATTTTTTTCTAACAGACTTTGTTCTTCCAAATTGCAAGATGGGTCAAGGTGATGGGCTGTCAAAACAGGGAAAAGGGAGGACACTTTAATGGGCACTATTCAAAAAGACTTTTTTTTGCAAGACTTTAACAAAGCAGCAACCCCGATTAGCAACCAATTAAACAATTAAAAAAGAAACAAAACATGGTGGATTCCCCTATTTTAAAAATGTGTTTTTTAAAAATTTCACTACAAAAAACTTTCATGACAAAAAACTGGTAAAAAAATTCCCCTGAATGACAAGGGAGGTACAGGAAGACTTGACCAATGTAGGTAATTTAAGGAAAATTGAGTATGGGGCACGGACAAGAACAAAGTACAGAACAATTTCCCCCCAGCACGTTATAAAATGAAAAAAGAATGCCCCGAAAAAGGGCACCTGGGGGGAACGGGGCGTTAACCACCCTATTTCCAAGTAACTCAAAGGTCCCACTCATACGGAGGGCAAGCGCTACCCAGGGGCTTACTGGACAGGGAAGCGGGGTCTTCCTCACACTTCCCTTTCCGCACTCGCTTCAGCAACTGTTTTTGTTGCCCGGGGTCATAAGGGCATTTTTACCGCGTTAATAATACGACCCAGCCTGGGCTCCACCACACCCACGAATCCGCCCTGGCTCTGAACCTCTGTTAATAATGAAGACCCAGCCTGGCTCTCACCGCACCCACTGTAAGTCTGGGAGCTGACCTCCGTGTTAACAGATGGCTGTCGGCAGCACGGCTCTCACCGTTAGGGGGAAAAGGAGAGCTTCAAATTTTCTAAAAAACAATTTTGAAAAAGTGATTTTTGTGAGGTTAAGTAGTACAAAAAGGGGGGCCAGGCTACACAAATTTCACAATTTGAGGTTTTAAAATTTTCTGGGGCTGGAGTCACTAGGGGCCCCATCATTTGACTCCAGGGGGTCTGTCCCAAAACAAAGAAGAAGGATTTGGGAAAAAAAATGAAACCCTTATATTGATTTGCTGAAAACAGTCTCAAAGGGCCCGGAGGGCAAATTCCCTTTTCAAATAAGAAGTTTTTGGGGGGTGAAGACATTTGTATTACTTTTGGGGGGTGCGACGAATTAACACATCTACACCCCTTAAAAAAACCTTTTAAAAAATGCAGGGGGGGGTGTATTTGTTTTTTACAACTTAAAAAAAAAACAAAATGGTAATAATTAAAACTAAAAAAAAACTTCCCAAATAAATTTTTGTAAACAAAACTTTACCAAAAAAATACTAAATGAGATCACTGTACAAAAAACATTGCCACTTTGTATCTGTGGGGCAAAAGGTTAGGGGGATGCCTGGGCCCCGGACAGTATATCAATGCCCCCTGAAACTAAAATTTTTTTTTGAAAGACTCCCATCTCCGCACTTTTTAAACTTGGGTCAACAGGTTTAATGGGCATTCTGCGGTACAGAACAATATAGTTAATCCGTTTTAACTAAAAATGGTGGTTTAAAGACTCCTTTTCCCGCACTTTTTTTAAATTTGGGGTCAACAGGTTTAAGGTCATACTGCGGGCCAGGACAGGTATAGTCAATGTCCAGTTCACAAAATGTGGTCAAAGACTCCTTTTTTCCCCCACTTTTTAATCTGTGAGTCAGACAGGTTTAATGGTCATACTGCGTACAGGGCAGATATATTAATATCCATATAACTAAAATGGGGGTTCAAAGACCCTTTTCCCGGGGGCCCTTTTTAATTTGGGGTCAGACAGGTTTAAATGGGGCATACTGCGGTCCAGACAGGTATAAGCAATGTCCAGTCAACTAAAAGGTGGTTTTAAAGACTCCTTTTCTTTCCCTTTTAATCTGTGGTCAAAAATTTAATGTATACTGGGTACAAACAGGTATATTTAGTTACCAAGACCGAAACAAAATCTTTAAGATGTTTTGCAAAAAGGATGGACCAACATTCCTTCTGACATTTTCCAATATTACCATCAAATAAAAAAAGTCTGACGCGTGCTTGCCCCAAAGGTTTTGCCATCAAGTATTAAGTCTTGTTTGCCCGAGGGATCAAATACTTATTTCCCCACTGCAAAAGCAAAAAATTTTATAATTTATATAATGTGATTTTCTAGATTTTTTTTGGATATTCTATCTCTCAATGTTAAAATTATCCTCCCCTTAAAATTTTTAAGACTGTTCTGTTTTTGTCAGTGGGAAAACTTACACAATCAGCAAGAGATCAAGTAATTATTTCCTTCACTATATATAGCGCCCCTGTAGGTAGGTATATTGAGCACCTACAGAAAGGTAGGCCCCCTGTAGGTATATAGGTGCCTTGTAGCTATATAGAGTACCTATAGATAGGTAGGCCCCCTGCAGGTATATAGAGCCTCTATAGGTAGATATATAGAGCACCTGTAGATAGGTAGCCTCCCCCTGTAGATATATACGTCCCCTATAGCTCTAAATAGAGTCGGTAAAAAGGTAGGGCCCCTGTAGGTATATAAAGTCCCCCGTAGGTAGGAATATAGAGCACCTGTAGATTGGTAGACCCCCTAAAGGGATTTACCCCGTATAGGGGGGAATTGGTTTTTACAGTGCATTAGTAGTTAAAAACTACTATAGAGTAGTTAAAAAGTCATTTATATTGCGGAGTGAATGCTGTAAAGACATAAATCTATAAAAACATAAAAATTGCAAACCTCCCCACTCAAAACAAATAAACTATACACATTTTTTAATTCATTACATGTACTGCAAAAAGATGCTATTAAAAAATATAACTCATCCCTCAAATAAGAGCTTTTATAAGGCCTAGTTGACAAAAAAATTACTGCTTTCAAAATAGTGTTAAAGAGAAATGTGTTCTCGAGGCCCAAAATAGCTGCATTCCTAAGGGGTAAAAGAGAGGAAAACTAAGTAAACACATAAGACAGTTTATGAATTATCACATCTGTATAATGATTGTATGCTATAATATCACCAATATGAAAAATTAATTGCTACTGCTTTGCTTTGGGCTTTGGGATATGTTGCAGCTTGTGATAAACAAATTTTGTTCTAGAAGAAGAGATCCCAAATGAAAAAAAAAATATGGGTCAAGAGGAAATTATATTAGTCAAGGAATTAGTGGTGTTGCACATCCTGCAGGGACCTCTATCTGCTTGATTGATAAGATCTTGATTTCCGACACCTCCATCAGGTAGGAGCTTTTTCCATTTGAAGCAAAGTGCATCAGCTTTCACATAATAGGCTTACACACACTTTATTTAGCTCAGGTTTTCCTGACATGCTAACTGAATTTATAACAGTTTAGTTCATAGAACCCATATGTTTGCTGGCCATACGTTTTTTGATATTAGGAGTATATGAGGTTTTAATGGGGAACAGTTCTACGAAACTGTGTAAACCATCATGCTACCTCCAACCAGCCTAAGCTGTTGCCACCTGACTGTAAGGGTTTATTAATTCATGCTTTGACCCCAAATTCTAACCCTCCCATCCGCATGGTGCAACAGAATTTGTGTTATCTGATCGCGCCATGTTTTTTCACTGCTCAATAATAACATCATTACATTCTTTGCCCCCTGGGCTCTTGCCTCTCTGTTTTAACTTAGACAGCAGTTACACCCAAACTGATAATCTGCTGTTGTAGCCTGTCTGTGTTAAAGAATAACAAGTTCAGGTGCAATGCTTCTTAATATCCTCTATTGACCCTTTCCATGACTAGTTGTGTCCATATGATCCCCTTTGGCTGGATTTTCTTCAACAATCACATCATTCTCAGTGTTTTATAAACACTGTTGTACAAGAAAGCCCCAGAAAGTTGACAATTTAGAAATACTCATACCAGTTATCTATTAAAGGGGTTTTCTTACTACAAACACCATATCCGTAAAAATAAGCAATTTTGCAATTGGTTTGTATTACCCAAATAATTTAGTATAGCAGCTGTTTGCCTTTTTGTGTGTATCTAGAGCTATTTCTGCACCCTGGAGTCGAGCCATGCCCCATTTGCTGTGATTGACTGCCTGCATTTAGTTCAATCTCTGGTCAGGACATGCCCTCTGTACTGTGAATGGCATATCTGCATTCTCTGTGCTCACTCACCCTGAACTGTGTGAAACAGGCTGTCTGTGCCTCTGCCTCTTATTTGAAGTATCTGGGCAATTACTGAGTCACTTTAGCTGCCAGATTCACTCCCTCTGCCCATATAACACACACTTATACACTCTGCTCCTCCACCCATATAACACACCCTTATACACTCTGCTCCCCCATCTACCTCCTGTATGAAAAAAGTGGTGGGTGTCAAAATGTCCTTGTGCCTTCCTGGCCTCATCAGGTTTGGAATTTAATACTTTTTTGTGCCCATGTGCATTTTAGATATGTGTGTGCCTGCAGAGTTGTGTGCGCATGTACAAATTATATTATGTATGTGACACTGGCTGTGCATAAACAGGATTGTAATAGGGAAGCACAAATTGAAATACAGGAGAGAGAAATGGAAAAAGAGAGAATGTTTATGGCATGATGGTAAAATTGGTTTGTAGGGGATTTTCACGGATGGGTAGTAGGTATCTTGACATTTAATATGCCTGTAGTGCAGCAAGGTTATGGCATGCTGGTATTATTCTGTCACTATGTAGTGGCATGGTGATATTGTATAGTCACTTTTATTCATTCACTAACAGGTAGCAGGTATATTGAAGTTTAATATGCGGGGGGTGTTGATATGTGGTTAGGGTATTGTGTCAGAGTCTTTTGGGAGATAGACATATCAGACATTGATGGCATATCCTAGCAACATGCTATTAATGCATAGATAGACAATGCTGCTAAAAAAGTATTTTATTTGGGGGGTGGTCTAATTTATGTATGTCAAGTTTGGTGTGTGTGTGTTGTGTGTGTGTGTGTATGTGTGTGAGAGAGAAATTGGAGGGGCTACAGGGGGTGGGGTAATAGAGACAAAGGGGGGGCATTGTAATATAATTAGGGAGCAGGGAGAAAATTACATTGTTTGGAAACTTGTCATTATCTATAGCCGCACATGGCAGCGCTGATCACAAATTGCAATTAGAAAAGGGAAGAGATGGGGTTTGGGATCATTGCAGGCCCTTGGCACCTAACACAATGACAAATTTTTCACTTTTTTTTAAAAATTAGGGGGCTTGATTTAAAACGTTTACCACCAATTTGCAGGTGTTCGGGTTACAAGGGTTTGGGGGACCTGGGGGGGGATACACACACAAAACCCCCTTTAAATTTGGTTTAATTTCCATGTCTGGAGACCCTGTGCCCATAACCCTCTCTCCCACTGCTCACAAGAAAAGAAGGGGCACCAGGAGTAAGAGAACAAAAAGTTTTTTTCCCAGTGAGGGAATCCCTGCAAACGGGGGGAAGAGACCCACCCCTGGATTGAAATCTGGGGCCAGAGAAACTCCCTTCGGGTTCCTGTGAAAGCCTTTTAGAAAAAAAACCCCCTTTTTAAAAAAACCCAAAACCCTTTCATTTAGATTTTCTTGGGCCCACTTGTTTTTACATTTTAATGTAAAATTGGGGCCCTTTTTAGTAAAGCAAAAGCTTTATGTATGGCAAGGAACCCATAGAAATGCAGTAATTAGCCTGAAATCTGAATATTTCTAAAATAATTCTTTTCCCATTATGTCATAGAAACTCTATTCAGATATTTGTTGCACGTGAATAGAGTTGTTGCAGAACACCTTTTAAACAATATGGGATCTGGTATTTTTTTTGGATTTTCATTTGGTTTTTGGCTTGGTGAAACTAAATGTACTTCCCCTTGGGCCCAAAAAGGGAAAATACCTCTTTATGATTTAAATTTATTCCCTTTGTCTAATAAATTTTAAAAAATTTTGGTTTTTAAAAGACCCCAAACAAAAACTATTCAAAATAAAAAAATCTTTTATGCTAAAGTACAAAAGGTTTAACAAAAGGGTTTAATGTGGACAGGGTCCTTCTCCTTCTGTGCCATTTTTTTAAGTTTTTTAAGGGGGGACATGTTGATGGGGAGTTCCCCCTTTTTTTTCCGGTGAAAACGCGGCTAAATATCCAAACCCCTTTTCGGCCCGGGGGGAAATGCAAATTTTAAAACGCAGCCTCCCCAAATTTCAGATCGCCAAAAATGAAGGGGCTTAAATGGGCACGGTGTGGCGTTCGGGGGGGGGGACGGGGCCCCTCTTTCCCGTAAACCCTAGGCATGCATGACCCGGGGGGCGGCAAAGTGCGGCGAAATTGAACGCTCCCCAAAGCTCCGAAAAGGCAAACCCAAGTTGATGTTTTCAAAATGAGCCGGAGGGGCAAAGTGAAGCAAAATTTTAAACATGAAAGGAAACATAAAGAAAATCGCAAAAGAAAACAAGGCTCTCAGCTCCGTGTGGCATGGAGTATGATTCCAAAAAAAATCGCTTTTATTAGGTGTAAAACATTATCAGAAAAAGAGCTTAAACCTACAAAAAAAAAAAAATACATAAAAAAAAAAATCACTTTCCAAAAATCTAGAACGGCGCTACATCAGGAATTAGGAACTTGGAAATTGCCGGGAAATACAGTAATTCAAATGCTGTAAGCGCTTCTCATTGGTCGGCTAGAAACCAGCCAATCAGAATAGAGCGACAGTGACCCATTAAAACCTATGGAGAAGTATTGACCAATGAAATTCAAAGGCGGGACAGCTCAAAATACAGTAAAAATTCAGAAAAGAGCTGATTGGTTGAGCTAGCGGGGGCTTGTCAATCTGGCCAATCAGAATAGGAGCGACAGGGACCCATTATAACCTATGGAGAAATATTGACCAATCAAATTCAAAGGCAGGACAGTTCAAAATGCAGAAAAAATGCAGAAAATAGCTGATTGGTTGAGCTAGCGGGGGCTTGGCAATCCTGGCCAATCAGAATAGAAGCGACAGGGACCCATTCTAACCTATGGAGAACTATTGACCAATCAAAATCAAAGGCGGGACAGTTCAAAATACAGTAAAAATGCAGAAAAGAGCTGATTGGTCAATAGTTCTCCATAGGTTATAATGGTTCACTGTCGCTCCTATTCTGATTGGCCGGTTTCTGCCGACCAATGAGAAGAGCTTAAAGAATTTGAATTACTGTATTTCCCGGCAATTTCCAGTATCCCAATTCCTGATGTAGCCCCGGTCTCGGCGACAAACGCATTGTTAGGGTTTTTGATTGATTTATGTTTATAAAAGGTTTCAGCGCTTTTTCAGATAATATTTTACACCTAATAAAAATGATTTTATTAATCATACTCCATGCCTCACGGCTCTGAGAGCCGAGATTTCATTGCCCCGATCTGGCCATAGACTACAATGGGACAAAGTAGCTTGCGCTCTGTTTGACCGAGATAGCCAAGCCCCCGCTATCTCAACCAATCAGCTATTTTCTGCATTTTTACTGTATTTTGAAGTGTCCCGCCTTTGCATCTGATTTATCAATACGTCTCCATAGGTTAGAATGGGTCCCTGTCGCTCCTATTCTGATTGGCCAGGATTGCCAAGCCCCCCCCTAGCTCAAACCAATCACTCTTTCTGCATTTTTACTGTATTTTGAAATGTCCCGCCTCTGAATTTCATTGGTCAATACTTCTCCATAGGTTTTAATGGGTCACTGTCGCTCCTATTCTGATTGGCTGGTTTCTGCCGCCCAATGAGAATAGCTTACAGAATTTGAATTACTGTATTTCCCGGCAATTTCCAATATCCAAATTCCTGATGTTTCGCCGTTCTTGATTTTTGGAAAGTGATTTTATTTATGGTTTTTTTTAGTAGGTTTGAGCTCTTTTTCTGATAATGTTTTACACCTAATAAAGGCGATTTTTTAATTCATACTCCATGCCGCACGGACATGTTTAATGATTTCTCGCTGATTTCCAGCCTGTCTCGACTCAGAATACATGTTAGGCGCAGTCCCTTCTTCGCCCCATACACTGGCGAGGCGCGGTGAACTTTTCACCGCATGTATGAGCGCACCTCCTCGGACGGCGGATATTAGGCGCAGTTGCGCACTGCGTCTAAGTCCCCGCACTGCGCCTCACACACTGGCGAGGCGCGGCGGACTTTTCACCGCATGTATGATCGCACTACCTCGGGCGGCGAATCTTAGGCACAGTGCCACACTGCGCCGAAGTCCCACACTGCGCCTCACACACTGGCGCGGCGCGGCGGATTTTACACCGCATGTATGAGCGCACCTCCGGCGCCGACATACATGAGGCGCAGTTTTTACGTTCGAGCGCTCGAAACAGTGCGATCTGACGTGGCGAGCTTCATACATGTCGCCCTTAGTGTTGTTACTGTACTTTGTTTGGTCCTATGTTCTGTATGTAACCCTCCTTCGAATATACCGTGCCCTGGAATTCATGGTGCTTTAAAATGATAAAAAATAATAATAATAATGTATACCCAGTAGAGTCACATTATTAGGATCGAGTGACCGCTGTGTGCAGTACTGATAGCAGATAGATGGGCTGGGAGATATTCAATATGGTCCTGGTAGATTGATGCAGAGACACGTCTGGCAGCCTATTCATTTATTTTGGCAGGGAGCTTCTCCACTGTAGCGTGTTGGGTCTGCTCTTGCACACCTTCGTGGCGGACATTCATCTCTCACATCAATGACGTGGTGCTCCACAGTTTCCACAGTTTTATTTACTCTCAATGGTGCCATTTGTCCACTCACAATACACTTTCACCACAGCAGCGCACAAACAGTTTGCAAACTGCGCAGTTTCAGAAATCCTGTCACCCTTACCCTAAAAACCAATGATCATCCCTTTAGGCAAATCGATGTTTTTACCTATAACAGCAACGAGGATATGTCTGCAGGCAGTCTATCACACACCTTATCCACCCACCAAGCCAGCTCATCACATGTGACTTCCTTCATGAGCTATGAAAGTAGGAAGGGGTCATAATAATGTGACTTGACTGTGTACACATAAATAGTATCATTTAAAAGTCTGGATACATCTTACTGAAAGTGTAGTTTTTCTTAAAAACATTATCTTAAGGCTTATGCTTTTAAATTAGTTTCTTAGACAAATATTAATAATTAAATTGGTATATGAATATTAATGAAAAAACAACTTTTCATTTAGTTTTCATTTAGAACTTTAGTAAAGTTTAGAGACAGGAAATCTTGAAGTAAAATGATTTAAATGGTTTTGCAGGTCAAAAAAATCTCCCCATGGCAATTGCACCATGGGAATGGATTAGAAGTAGTATTTTAATTACGGTACTGTATATCCAAAAGTTTTAGATTTCTTCTATTTTATGGTCATAAAATAAGTTTTTGTTTTAACCAGGAAATAAACATTTTAGATATCTTTATAGTAAATGTGATTATTCAGAGTTTTTTCCTCCCCTGGGTCCATGGGTTGTATCTGGTATTGCAGTAAAAGCTACAAATCGAAGGCATAATAGGAGAATAAAATCCACATGGTATTTAGACATAATTAGTGATAAATCAGTATAAATAAGAATATCTCATTATAAGTACATGATTTTTCCCAAACACATTTAAACACCCGCAAAAATACATAATACAACATAGCCTACAATCTCACAATTTGTTAACTGTAACAGACAATATGTACAGAGAAAAGGGAGAAAAAGGGTGCAAGACAAAATCAGTACAGACCAGACTGGCAACTGCTCACCCGACACATTTCTAAACATAATTAATGATAATTATACCCAAACCATCCATTTAAATACCACCAAAAATACTTACCCTAATTCAGTTGTCCCAAATGAAGCGTCAGCAAAACACACTTCAGGTGATCAGTAGCTATTCCGATCTGTAGCAACTTTGTATCCCATCCTTTCTTCCCCTTCCTTTCTCTCCATTTTCATTATAGCTTATGAATTTTTTTTTCTTTTACTTCCAAATTGGCAAGTCACCACTGTAGCCACTGGTTGGCTGCAGCAGTCAAGTGCCTCTCATTTACATCACCATTCGGAAGCTCTGAATGGTGAGGTAAGTTGAGACACATAACCACTGCAACTAAGCAGCTTCAGCACTGACATCCCCTTTTTGCAAATAGGAAGGAAACCGAAGACCAGAGAGACTCTATGCTAGAACTGAAGTCTGGAAGAAGGTGAGTATATTTTTGTAATATGCATGATTAACACTTTATGTGCCGGGTGAACCCTTTAGGTACATTGCAAATTAATTTGCGCTATATTGAGAGTGAAGAAACTGTATTGGCCCTGTATTGATGATGAAGATGAGATCTTAGGATTGTGATGGTATGTCTAGGCCTAGTGATTCAAACTCTTGTCAGTCTGAGGATGGATTGCTGACCTCTAGATAACCTTTTGGTCTGATGTGCTTGTGACATACTGCTACCGCTTAAGTGTTTATAATATTGCTAAGTCATGGTGAATAGACTGGTCTGAGTGAATATGTTAATGTGCAGCTAGCAGCAAAGAAAGAGGTTACCATGGTTACTGTAAGAGAGAGCAGGAGGGACTACAACCACCACCAGAGTGTGCCCCAGAGGAAGTAGTACCATCAAAGCAAGCTGCAGGTCCCCCTCTTAACTGTATTGGCCCCAGAAGAGATCAGAGAGTGTTTGGGGAGTGATACCACCGTGATAAGTGAGAAAGAACTACAACTGCTCCCATTCTCCTCCCTTCTGCCTCCACCCTGGTGGTCCATTACATTTTTTAATGGGACCCCAGAAGCTTCCCATTACTTTTTTTTAGGAACTGGACAACATCTTTAAGCATATTTAAAGTTATGGATTATTGGTGTTAGTCTTTGTTTGATTTGAACATTCAAGTCTTGTGACTTTTGCCTGAACAGCCACCAGAGTTGAGTGGAAATACGCCAACATCTATAAGAGTGAAAACAAAAAATGCTGTTCCTGTACATCCCACAATAGTTACGTGGTTTGGTAAGAATTATAAAACCACAGAAAAATGGTACATAAATTACCAAAAAACTACAAAGCCACACTTACAGCTCAATGGCTGGTGGATAAACTGAATACCAGCAGCGGGCGTCTCTGGCCCTTGTGCTGCATGGGAAAAGATAACAGATGCCGTTATTGAGCAAATGCTCTAGGTACTAGTTCACACCAGCATGCAAAAAGCCCAGTATAACACATGGGGAGACTGCAAAAAATGCAACAATACCGATGAGAATTGCATATAGATAAAGCGATACAAAGGGTAACGCCATTTATACAGTTACACCATGCTGGGTTTCAGCTTATATCACTCACAAAAAAATGTGGGCAAGCTGCCCAGCACTTAGAAGGTGCACTGCACAAAATACTTGTACCCTAATCTACCCATTATTTTAGGGCAAAAAGATAACATGCTGGGAAAAAGAGCAAATTAATAGCAGGGGGCAAACCGAGTCACGAGCTGTGTCTCAGCCGCGGCGACACCCACGGCAGAACCGCACGGCCGATGCGCAGAGAACTCGCTGTCGGGAATTGACAGGAGAGTTCTTCACTCGCGCGGGTTTGCCCTCGGCTCCGGGGCCGCGGCCAAACACGCGGAGTGTGAATATTAACGCGGTTTCCCATAGGAAACCATGTTAATAAACTAGACGCGATTTGGCCGTGGAAACCGCATCGGAACCCGCGGCCATAACCGCGGCCAAATCCGTCGTGTGAACGGGGCCTTATACTGTGGCTTTTTGCATGCTGGTGTGAACTCGTACCTAGAGCATTTGCTCATTAATTAACGGCACCTGTTATCTTTTCCCATGCGGCATAAGGGCCAGAGACGCCCGCTGCTGGTTTTCAGTGTATCCACCAGCCATTGAGCTGTAAGTGTGGCTTTGTAGTTTTTTGGTAAGAAACTTATTTGGCCACTACTTGGTATATTTCCTGCTTAACCCTGAATATAGGGTCATGTGGAAAGTGTACTGATCGTAAAATGGGTTGCATGCTTAAGCATCTTGTCCAAGAAAGTCAACTGCTTATCAAATAATTAATTTTTATTGCTGTGAAAATACATGCTTGTCTGACAATACTGATGGTGAGCCAATGATTTTTGTAGAGTTCTAGAAATTCTGCTTGATATAATTGTTTCTGGGAAACATATAGGTTATGTGCCAGCAGAGTCTATAATATATGAACCTATATATACCTTTTAAAGCATGATTGATTATATACAACTTTCCTTAAATAACTAGTACAAGCAATAATAAGATACTTTGTAACACATTTTATTATGGAAAAAGGCCAATTTTCCATTTACCAAAATGTTTTCCTCCCCACTGCAGTTTTACACACTATAGATGCTGCATACAGCCAAAACCACACCTAATTCTTGCTATAGGGAGGAAAGTAATCTGACAAGTAGAGAAAGACAAATTTTTTTTTTGAAAAAAGACAATATATATATATATATATATATATATATATATATATATATATATACACACACACACACAGTGGGGAAAAAAGTATTTAGTCAGGCACCAATTGTGCAAATTCTCCCACTTAGAAAGATGAGAGAGGCCTGTAATCGACATCATAGGTTGACCTCAACTATGAGAGACAAAATAAGAAAACAAATCTCGAAAATCCCATTGTCTGATATGAAAAGAATTTATTTGCAAATTATGGTGGAAAATAAGTATTCGGTCACCTACAAACAAGCAAGATTTCTGGCTCTCACAGACCTGTAACTTCTTCTGTAAGAGGCTCCTCTGTCCTCCACTCATTATCTGTAATAATGGCTCCTGTTTGAACTTGTTATCAGTATAAAAAAAACACCTGTCCCCAACCTCAGTCAGTCACACTCCAAACTCCACTATGGTGAAGACCAAAGAGCTGTAGTAGGACACCAGACACAAAATTATAGCCATGCATCAGGCTGGGAAGACTGAATCTGCAATAGGCAAGCAGCTTGGTGTGAAGAAATCAATTGTGGGAGCAATAATTAGAAAAGGGAAGACATACAAGACCACTGATAATCTCCCTCAATCGGGGGCTCCACGCAAGATCTCACCCCGTGGGGTCAAAATTATCACAAGAACGGTGAGCAAAAATCCCAGAACCACAGTGATCTAGTGAATGACCTGCAGAGAGCTGAGACCAACGTAACAAAGGCTACCATCAGTAACAGACTACGCCGCCAGGGACTCAGAACCTGCAGTGCCAGACGTGTCCCCCTGCTTAAGCCACTACATGTCCAGGGCCGGCTGAAGTTTGCTAGCGAGCATTTGGATGATCCAAAAGAGTACTGGGAGAATGTCATATGGTCAAATGAAACCAAAATACAACTGTTTGGTAGAAACACAACTCGTCATATTTGGAGGAGAGAGAATGCTGAGTTGTATCCAAAGAACACCATACCTACTGTGAAGCATAAGGGGGCAACATCATCCTTTGGGGCTGTTTCTTTGCAAAGGGACCAGGATGACTGATCCGTGTACATGAAAGAATGAATGGGGCCATGTATCATGAGATTTTGAGTGTAAACCTCCTTCCATCAGCAAGGACATTGAGGATGAAACGTGGCTGGGTCTTTCAGCATGACAATGATCCCAAGCACACCACAAGGGTAATGAAAGAGTGGCTTTGTAATAAGCATTTCAAGGTCCTGGAGTGGCCTAGCCAGTCTCCAGATCTCAACCCAATAGAAAACCTTTGGAGGGAGTTGAAAGTCTGTGTTACCCAGCGACAGCTCCGAAACATCACTGTTCTAGAGGAGCTCTGCATGGAGGAATGGGCTAACATACCAGCAACAGTATGTGCCAACCTTGTGAAGACTTACAGAAAACATTTGACCTCTGTCATTGTCAACAAAGGATATGTAACAAAGTATTGAGATGAACTTTTGTTTTTGACCAAATACTTATTTTCCAGCATAGTTTGCCAATAAATTCTTTCCAAATCACACAATGTGATTTTCTGGATTTGTTTTCTCATTTTGTTTCTCATAGTTGAGGTCGACCTATGATGTCAATTACAGGCGCCTCTCATCTTTTTAAATGGGAGAACTTGCACAATTGGTGGCTGACTAAATACTTTTTTCCCCATTGTGTGTGTGTGTGTGTGTGTGTGTATATATATATATATATACAGGCGAACACACAGGCGAACGTTTCAGACTGGCCTCGGCCAGCTTTATTAAGGCACACAGTGTACAGGAAAAACAAAACACATAAAATAAAACCCTTGGCCGTCTGGCCACTAACTCACTCGCAGAGACCCTCTCTGTCCAGAGGTCTGTGCCTATCCCACAGCCCCTCAAAAGTACAGTGTCCACACTGTGTCTTAGGCTTCCCTATAGCCTCTGGGGGCCAGAGCTCTCTCCCAGCTCTGCTACTTCACACATTCTGGTAACAGTCACTCCCCCGATCACCTGGAATACTAGGCTTTTGTAGGCCTCCAGAGATGTATCCAATATCTGGGCTGGAACCCAGGGACCTAGAATGCGGGGACAGCCACCCACCCGACACTATAGCTGTCCCGAAAGAACCACCCCATACCTAGCTGCCTTGCAACTATTCTAGCCGCTACTGTAAGTGTCAGTAATATAACACTACTGACACAATATAGGTGGCTTTTCCCCACCGAGCCCAGTTCCTTAGTGGCGCATCTGCAGAAGGTCTCTGGCCATAGACCCTCTAGTGGCAGGATCATGCGACTACCAGCAGTCGCTCTGCCACGATATATATATATATACATATATATAAATGTATCTTCAACTATTGATTTACGGAAAAGTGTTTAGAATTGTTTGTACCTTGTAGGAAGAGGTATTTGAGTACAATCGTTATAGGTCCCACCCTCCCAAAAAACAAAACAAAAAAAATTTTTTTGCTCTAGGCTGTAACAACACTGGTGAACTCTAAACCACTAATAAGTCCAACAGGGAATTAGACCACTCAACACTAAGTGATTTAGCAAATAGACATAGGCGGATTGTGGCAGGTGAATAGTTGGTGAGGATTCCATTCCAAATTCAATCCAGAAATAGGACAGTAATAGTTATTACTGACCATAACTGTTCTTAAATCTTCTACTAAACCTAGCTGTCCCTACCACCAGAACATCAATCTTTCAGTTACAGAACGACCATAAAGCTGTCTTTCAAAACTGTCCCAATGCTAGAAACTGACCCTAATACAAAAACCAGCTTTAGGACCCCCTGATTCCATGGACAGAAAACAGCAAATGCATCAAACTGATATTCTAAGTGAGTACACAACTCTAAAACATGGCTAAATGAAACTTAGACAAACAATTGCATTATGCTCTTCAATCAGATCACCAGACTCAGATGAGCTATAGAGACTAAAAGTACATAAACAAGCTACAAGTGTACAGGGGCAGGTGTGCTGCAAGGATCCTGAGCAGTTGCTATACAATTTCTCCAAACCCACACAACAGAAGACAGACATAATATAGAAAATTTTGCTGATTAAATAGCAGGAATGGAGGAAATGGCAGAATAATGCCTGTCATACATAACATATGCCTATCAAATTTGTTTCACTCAAAACAAGGATGTGCGTTTCAAGCTTTATATGGTATGGTTAGTGGTTGGGTGAAGCCATTTATTGTCAAACTACTGTGTTTTCTCTTTTTAAATCATAATGACAACCAAAAACATCCAAATGACCCTGATCAAACACAAATGAGTTTGAATGGCTACTAAAGGTAACATTTTCACCTGTGACCTGATTGCTTGTAATCAGTGTGTGTGTGCATAAAAGCGGAGTGAGTTTCTGGGATCCAGACAGACTCTTGCATCTTTCATCCAGCCACTGATGTTTCTGGATTATGAGTCATGGGGAAAGCAGAAGAATTGTCATCGTATCTACGGGAAAAGGTACTTGAACTGTATAAAACAGGAAAGGGATACAAACAGATATCCAAGGAATTGATAATGTCAGTCAGCAGAGTCCAAACTGTGATTAACAAATAGAAAATCAGGGGCTCCATAAAAACCAAACCCCGGTCAGGTAGACCAACAAAAATTTCGGCCACAACTGCCAGGAAAATTGTTCGGGATGCAAAGAAAAACCCACAAATAACATCAGCTGAAATACAGAACTCTCTGAAAACTAGCGGTGTGGCTGTTTCAAGATGCACAATAAGTAGAAAATAATACGGTGTTCCACTATATAAGTGGAAAACCACACTGTAAACAGCTGCAAAAAAGGAACTTGAGAAAGCGAGTCATGCGATACTTGCAAAACGCAAGTTCAGTTTTACATTGTTTTACATTGTTTGATATTGATTTAAAATCTATTCTTATAATAAAACAGACACTGTTGTATGTGTTATACCAGTTTTCTTATCAGTTTTATCAATTTAATTTTTTTAGTCTAGAGCGCTTTTTTGCAACTGTTTCCAGTGTGGTTTTCCACTTACATAGTGGAACACCATATTATTTTCTACTATAATACCAGAGATCGCTTAGACTGTGGCTGATCGTTTGTGCGGAACACAGAAAGCTGCTCGACTTTACTTTGGATCATTCTGAAGGAGCATACTGACATGCGATTTGTATGAGTTGTGCAATCAATCACACAACTCTATCAGGTGAGCGTCCATCACTGCTTCCTTTGTTTTGTATATAGAGGATAAGACACAAGGCTCGCTTCGTGTCTCTTTGTTCGTTTGCAAATGATATTTTTAAGATGCACAATAAGGAGGCACTTGAAGAAAAATGTTTTGCATGGTCGAGTCTCCAGAAGAAAGCCAATACTGCGCAAATGTCACAAAGTATCTCCCCTACAATACGCCAAACAGCACAGAGACGAGCCTCAAAACTTCTTGGACAAGGTAATTTGAGGTGATGAGCCCAAAATCGAACTTTTTGGCCACAACCATAAACGTTACATTTGGAGAGGTGTCAACAAGGCCTATGATGAAAGGAACACCATTCCTACTGTAAAGCACAGAGGTGGATCGCTGATGTTTTGGGGATGTGTAAGCTACAAACGCACAGGAAACTTGGTCAAATTTGAAGGAAAGATGAATGCAGCACGTTATCAGCAAATAGTGGAGGCAAATTTGCACTCATCAGCCCAGAAGCTGTGCATGGGACTTACTTGGATGTTCTGACATGACAACGATCCAAAACACAAGGCCAAGTCGTCCTGTCATTGGCTACAGCAGAACAAAGTTCTGGAGTGGCCATCTCAGTTTCCTGACCTCAATATCATTGAGCCACTCTGGGGAGATCTCAAGCACGCAGTTCATGCAAGACAGCCCAGGAATTTACAGGAACTGGAGGCTTTTTTCCAAGAAGAATGGGCAGCTTTATCAAAATAAAGAACCTCATCCACAACTACCACAAAAGACTTCAAGCTGTCATTGATGTTAGAGGGGGCAATACATGGTATTAACTGGGGTATGTGAACTTTTGATCAGGGTCATTTGGATGTTTTTGGCTGTCATTATGATTTAAAAAGAGAAAACACAGTAGTTTGACAATAAATGGCTTCACCCAACCACCAACAATGACTGGAAAAAAAGTTTGTGTTCTCATTCATATTCTCTGAAAAAAGGCCAAGAAAGGAAAAATTCTGCCAGGGTATGTAAACTTTTGAGCACAACTGTATCTTGCTATCTCCTGGGGCCACAGTCTGGTCTCCTTCTTTGTCAGCCTGATATCAGTCCATTCTTTTATCTTTCTACCACCTCTAATTTTGCAGGAAAAGAATGAGAGAAAGAGAGGGAGAGAGAAAGTATCCTCATAATATAGTTACAATATAGCATCACATCACAGAGTGAGAGAGCCGTCCCCCTATTGCATCTAGATATTTCGTATTACTGTGTCTGAAACACATTAGGCACTAAATATTCTGGAAACAAGCATAAAATATGTATTTTGTAATGCACATCACACATCCTCCATTCTGTCCTCAACACCGGAGGTCTGCTTTAGTTATTGTGCCCTTTCTCAGTGTCATGTGAATTGAACGTAGCTTATTTGTAAGTCACAGTATAGATTCCATATTTGGCCCAAAGCTAAGTGTATTTAATCAACTTAATAGGGAGCACTCAGCATAAAGTGATTGGTTTACCAAGTAGATGTTGATAAGTTGCCATTATTTGTGTGAAGTTGACAGTAAATAGTCATTATTAAGCTTACCCTGCTTAAGCATTTGAAGTCATATAAATTCTGTGCTAACAAAATTATAAAGTTTCTTAGAGCATGAAATTAATATTAACTGCAATATATTTGTCCTATATTACTTCCAGAAATGTACTGGAAGCTCTGTCAGGACCAAGGAGTTACACATCAATGGTTTGTAAGCTGTCACATCACATACAAACAATCCTCAGTAAGAGAAAATGTTTTTTATTGCTAAGGTCAATCTTGCAAACAGACATAGGCATTTAGGGGTGTTGATAATTTCCAATTATCAGATGTACTAAATATCACACAGATATAGATACTGTATGTTGTCTTTTATTTAACATTTTGCTGCCCAGCAAATTTGTATGCCTCTGCATAGATAAATGGGTTCAGACTTGACAGGAAATGAATGGTACATAGTCTCACAATAGGTGGGCTTTATGTGAATTCAGTGAAGGAAATGGAAATGGTAAGCTCTGTCCAGTCAGATTACGAAAAATTCCTTTAAACTGCTTCTCCTCTCTGTGTTATATGCAATATCTTTTTCATTTAGCTCCACCAGTCCTATACCACTGAAACGTCAATTTGCTCTTGGGGATTGGAATGAGAAAATGAAATGCACTGAGTGAAAAGAGCTCTATGCAATTATCCGTCTGTCAATTAGAAACAGACATTTTTTTTCTTTTTTATCGTCAGGCTGTGTCTCCTAACATGACAATTTGTTGCTGACAGGGAAATAGAACATATAACGCAATGAAACTCAGCTTGATAAAGCCCAAAGACCCAAATTAAATGCTCTGTAGTTGATGGCATAATACAATTCACAATGCACTTTTAGGAGTTACAGACCATTTAATTTGAGCAATAAAATAAATACATGAAATGTAGCAAATGCAAATATGAGGGACTTAAAAAAAAATTAAGTTGTAGTAATTGTGTGTACATGTATGTGTTTATTGTCATGTTATTTTTTAAAAAAAATATTTGATTTCAATTATGACTGTCACTGATCAAAATCAATGAAGATTACAAAACATATATCTATATTCTTGTGCTGGACAATACAACATTAACCCAAGTTAAATGATTGGATTCTTTTCACATAGTGATGTGCTCCTAGGAGCTGAATCTGTAAAGTAAACTGCAGCTACGTAATGAAGTTGGACATTTTTATTCACAGTCATGTACATATTTGCATGATTAACATTTTCTGCTTTCCGAATTCTAGTCCAGAAAATGGGGTCCATCATTACACTATGCAGTTCTACAGATGAGCAACATGGTTTCTAGACAGGTCGGCATTAGATTTTGCTAAAATGGCACAAAAATATATTGTGCCGTTCAGTGTCAGAATGGAGTGTAGGGGCATACAAGTGGAATCATTGCAAAATGAGTAAACTTAATAAAAGACTATAAACTTTAAAACATAACTTTTAATTAAAGATTCTTTCTATATCAACAATACTCCTCAAAAAGATATAATTATATCAGGGTAAAAAAAAAATATATAAATGCATATGGACTTACCACAGTCATAGATAGTCTAAACTGGTACAGTCCAAACAGTTCTCCAAAGAGTGACAGTCAACAATCAATTTTCAAAAGCTTGACAACCTCCAACCGAACCTCAAAATATTGTCAATGAGGAAAAAAATTGGATTTGGTTTCTCAACCTAATAAATCCCTTAAAGGGATTTAAGACCCATGGAATGGATCCCATTCCAATCGATTGGGAAGCAAAAATATTGCCAAAAGAAAGCCAGTTCATTTTTAGGCTACGTTCTATCCATCTCATGGGTCTTAATTAATCCCTGAACTTTAGTTGCTTTATCTGATGGCTCTCTATGTGTTGACCTTATTTTTCCCCTATTGATGTCATCAGGATTTTTGGCTGATAGCTTCCTTTACAATAGTTGTCCTTCATGATTTTGAATTGTTTTTTTTTTTTGGATTCTCTTTTGGTGAATCATGATTAATCACTATCCGGTTACCAGCTATATGTTGATATTAAACATCTCCAAGGTTTGGTTTGGTACTGGTCAATATAGGAGCCATGGGTTCAGTTGGGCAGGATATATATTATCATCTCTAGATACCCTTGGTAGACGTATACCCTTGAATATATTGGGGCATTATGTTATAATATATTAAACTATGATTAGTGATTGGTCTACTTATTAGAATTGGTCTCAGGTCCATTTGTGGATTTAGCACACCTAAATACTGTATTATATGCCTATGTGTCTGTTTCCATGATGGGTTAGTGCGACTGTATATTTTTCTGTATCTATATGTTTATAGGCTGGGTTGGTGTGCCGATGTAAGATGTATGCCAGTAATAAGTTGGCACATTATTCCACTACTGTGCCTGTCTTACATGTACTATATATTATGGAGAACATGTTTTAAAGACCCAATATTAAGAAATTTTATTAAAAGTAATGTTTTGAATTTTATATTCGTGGATTAAGTTTACTCATTTTGCAGTAATTTCTATGTTTATATGAGTTTTCATAGTTGTTTATGACTGGACAATAGCAGTGATTGGCATATCTATGGAGTTGATTACTGAGACCCACCAGTGGAGTTCATTTTTCGGGTCCACCAGTGAAGTTGATTTTTGGGGCCCACCCTACACCTACTTTACATGACTCTTGCATTCTGCCTCTTCCTTACTGTCTCTCCTTCTCCACCTTTTTTTCTCTGAAAACAACCCCAAAGCTGCCATGTTCATGGGGCCACAATGTTCAAGGGTGCAATGGGGGCTTACTTTAGTGGGGGTCTTAGCCTGGTGCCATATGTTGGATGATAAGTGGGTAGAACTGACACATAATTTGGTGTTTATGATAAGAGCATCCCCATAAATACACAAGACTCATACACTATGAGTGACATGTATAAAACCTAGAGCCCACACATTAGTTTGAATAGCTTTAGAGAGGCGCAGAAGGCTCTGTCATGGAGCATGCCGCGACCCCCGCTGCGGGCCGCGACCACCCCCGCTCTGTTCCTCTCTCCCCAGCTCCTTACTTACTCAGCCGTACTCTTGCTTCCCATCTCCATTCTGTCAGCTCTTCAAGATTTAAGGGCCAATGCGCCGGTAATTGGTTAATTGCCGGGCACTGACCCTATATCTCGTTGACTCCTCCAACACTCTCTGAAAGAGTATTTTATGTTCCTTAATGCATTTCAGAGAGTGTTGGAGACAGTTTTGTCTACCTGTGTACCAGTTATTCCTGCTATCGTTTCCTGACCACGTTGCATGCACCAGTAGTCTGATGACAGATCAGCTTTAAAAGCACTCAGCCTTTGGTTTAATGCTTGTAAATAGTCATACAACGTTTGGTGATCTCTTTTATTAATTGAATCCTTATAATTTAGAGGAGGAGATACATTTTCCATATCAGTGTCAGATACAGATAGTAGAGGGCCCCTGTGCAAGAACAGTATAAGGACATCTTGTTCTCCAATGTCTCAGCACATAGCACCCCTTTGTTTCTCTAACAACTAACCAGTAATTCTGAGTTATTGTCATTTGTTTATTACCTTAGCTGCTTTGAGCATAAGGCTATATCTACACAGCACAGGATCACAGTTGGATTTTTAAGCAGATTCAGTATTTAGAGTCTGCAAAAATCCGACTGTAATCCTGTGCTCACACACCGCAATAGAAAATCAGTTCTGTAGTCTACATAGCACGGATTTTACTGTGTGATTTCTAAATCGCCGGTCCTCCACCGGAAGATAGAACATGTTCTATCCTCCAGCGGATTTCCGACGGATTTCTGCACAGTTAATGTACTGGGCCGCCAGGAAATCCAAAAAGTGACCACAGTTTTTTACGCAGACCCGTGCCAAAAACTGCAATAAAGCGATGTTAAAATACTGTCAGATTTTGGACGCCATTTTAACATATGCGGTTTAGACATAGCCTAAGGGACTTTTCAAACGGTTATAGTGCGGGTGTATAGCGGAGCATACTGTACGCGCTGCTATACGCACGCAGTCTCAGAGGCCAACGTGTTCTTCTGAAGCCTCCTACTGACTGTCGTTCAACATGTCACGTAAGTTGACATGTCAGTTCTTTCTCTGGGTGCGTATTGTGCGCTGGGGGCAAGAACAGGTAATCATAGCTCTCAATGAGAGCTATGAATTACCATAATGTCGGTCCGTAGTTTGGGTGTTTTGAAGCACAATTACGTGCCGAAGTATGGACCGACATTATGCTGTGTGAACATACCATTACAGTGGGTTCTATTTTCTTCATGGCTTCTGTGTAGTTGCACAGGTTGCCCATATGGTATGTTTATCTTTGTGCCACGTGTATAATATCTCCCTTTCTCGTTCCCTCTTGTTAAAAAACACAATTGCTGGTTGTGGAGAGGTTAGAATAAAAAATAAAAAGTTAGCTCAACTTTAAAGCCCAGCGCCGTCACTGCTACCGATGCTTCCCACTGAAGACATCAAGTCCATCAGTCATGTGACAGTGAAGCTTCATAGGCTTTAGTTGTCACATGCTGTCCATACAGTTGAGTACTTGATTGCCTGCAGTGTCACATGGTGGTAATGGAGTATAGGGAGCAATGGAAGCACTGGAACAGAGCAGATTAGTTAAGGTAAATTAAGATAGGAAAATAGAAACAAAATAATCCTCGGCACTGCTGCACGGCACTATTCAAACCATGTGCAGTGTCTCTGTGTTGATGCAATATTTCAGCTGTGAATAACAGTCAGTACTTACATAGGCATAGGAGAAGAAGAATGTAATGATCCACGGCACTCACCAATCCTTTTTCTGTAAACTTTTAATTCAGCAACTCGTTACAGACATGGGACGGGGATAGCAGACACGTCTTCACTTAGAACGAACAGGCAACGGCCGTTTCACACATTGACGCGTTTCTTCCAGGCCTCCTTTTTTTTTTTTTTCATTTTACAGTTCTAAAAGCAACACCAAAAAAAATGTGTACAAACAAAGAAAATGCCTACATTTAACACGACATTTCACAAAAATCAATAAAATTTATAAAAACGAGGACAAATCATTACAGTCCTTAAGACCTAGCACACCTAGTGCCGATGTTTTTAAAATCCACTCTGCCTCGCACCGCAATAACCTGGTGTGGCGATCACATCCATTACCTGATGACAAAATGCGCTGTAAACCAGCAAAACGGATTGTATCCACATCATTACTGTGCACATCTTGCATATGTTTAATAAATCGGGGAGCCCCCCTTACTAGTTCTCAGCGAATAAAGATGTTCTCTTATACGTACAAAAAGTGATCTAATGGTTTTAACAATGTAAAATAGTCCACATCCGCACCACATCACATAGACCACAAAGTTGGATCTACTCATTATAAATGGAGTAACTCTATGTTCTATCTCACCCATCTTCAAAACTGGACTAGTGTCCATATGAACACAAAAAGAGCAGCTACCACATTTGTGATTACCCTGTGGAATACATTTATCCAACCACATATTTCTTTTCTCTCTCAATCTACTCCTAACAAGTTCATCTCTGAGGTTAGTACACCTTCTAAATGACACTATGGGCAATAAATGGGTACTTTCTTTTAATATTTCATAACTCTGTATTAAGTGCCAATGTCTGTCTATGGTTTGTCTAATGTGGACAGCTAGTGGACTATACTGAAAAAAAAAAGATACAGCTATCCGTCTTTTTACGTATACGTCAATTAAACAACATTTCCTTTCTGTCCCTGCTCACAGCTTTCTGAAATGCTTTACATATAATGTTCTCACTATATCCTTGTGTACGTAATCTATCCATTAATTCCGTTGATTGTTCCAAAACATCAGAATATTGACTATTATTCCTTTTTAAACTGACAAATTGTCCATAAGGAAGACTCTCCATGATGTGGGGAGGATGAAAGCTCCCACTGTGTAATAAGGCATTAGTTGCTGTTGGCTTGCGATATCCCTTTGTTATAATACTGCCTCCCTCAATTCTAATCTGTAAATCCAAAAATTCAAAGTAAAATTCGAAGTAAAACTCATATTCAAGTTGTTAATATTTAAGTATGCAACAAACTCCTGAAACTGTCTTTCTGTTCCTGACCATATTATCACAACATCATCGATATATCGTGACCAATCCATGATATATCGTAAAAACGGATTGTTAATGTTGTAAACATAGTTCTCCTCCCAAATAGCAAGAAAAAGATTTGCAAATGTGGGCGTCACTGGCGTACCCATAGTGGTCCCCACTAACTGTACGAACCACTCCTCCATGAAACAAAAAGCATTATGAGTTAAAACAAAATCCAATGCTTGACAAATAAAATCCACATGTGTGGCTTCAACAACAGCCCGAGTTAATAACGATCTAATAGCAGCAATGCCATCTGGGTGCCATATTATGGTATATAGACTAACTACATCGATAGTTGACAAGCTGTAATGAGGCAATACCACTGACTTATTCAAATTTCGTAACAGCATTTTTGTGTCCATTAAATATGAAGGTACATGTTTGAGAAAAGGTCGTAGGTACCAATCCAATTACTGTGAAAGGGGTTCAGTCAATGAACCCTTGCTGGACACGATAGGGCGCGCCTGGAAGAAACGCGTCAACGCACGAAACAGCCGTTGCCTGTTTGTTCTAAGTGAAGACTTGTCTGTTATCCCCGCCCCATGTCTGTAACGAGTTGCTGAATTAAAAGTTTACAGAAAAAGGATTGGTGAGTGCCATGGATCATTACATTCTTCTTCTCCTATTCCTAAGGTAAATTAACTTTTTTTTCTATTTTAACCCCTTTCTGAACAGCAGACAATTGTTATTTTTAGTAAACAGACAACATTTTTAATAGAAAAACCTAATATTCTATTACTAGCACATTTACCAGATGCTGACCTCCAATTGACTATACATATCCGGGCTGTTGACATCTTGCTTTACATGGACGCTCTGAAAAGTCCATGCAGAGTTGACAGCTGCGTGACTGGAAAGCCAGATGTGAGTGTTAGCCTGCTCTCAACTTTAAGGGCAGTGATGTTTTATTGCCATCCATCAATGTATACCACAGGTAATGAATGGCTGGCACTCGCAAGGGAATATTATTTCCGTGGGTGCTATTCAAAAGATCAGTCAGTCTATAGAGAATTGACAGCACACCAATTTGGATGCAACAGAATTTACAAATTTATTTCAACAGACTCCAGATAGGATATATACAGGCATAGTGACAAATCAGTTGATTTGACGTTTCGTCGGTGTGACCTTTTTCAAAATTAGTCACTGGAATATAGATAGCAAACAGTAAACAACGTGAACATATCGTTACATACAAAAATCTAGTGTTGTCTATACATACTTAAACTGGAATCTACGTAAATATATACAGTATATACATATATACAAATTGACACATTGTATACATATATTCCTTTTGGGGACAAGATATCATCATTATAATGATGAGGTACATAGCTGGGAACAGAATACATGTCTGCCATAAAGAATTGGGAAAGTAACATATTATAAACTGAAGCCAAGGGTAATCAGATAGTACACTGTAATATATATATATATATATATAGGGTAGTCTAAGCAGACTGAGGTGGATGGAGGAAAAATCCTGGATGGTAATACAGGAGTAAGGTCTTGAGTCGGGAAGGAGTACTGGCACGTAGCGTATGCGCAGATGCAAGTTCACATCGTACAGCGAGGGAGCTGTATGTGAAAGGTAGATAAAGAGAGACGGATGAGGAAAAGATGTATAGACAAATAATTAGGGGAGCAATAATGTGAAACAATGTATTTGTAAAGTGACAGATCATGGCTGAGAGTAAGTATAAAAATAGGTAAAGTCCCAAAAAAATACAAAAAAGAGGAGAAGGAAGGGGGCGGATTATCAGAAAGAGAATTATAAAGGTGGAGAAATTAAAGGTATAACAGGATAATGGGAGGGAAAATGAAGAGGAGATTTATGTATCAAGGGAAATGGTACAAGCTAAGAGTTGAATCATACCAAGAAAGATAATGAGATTATAATAGGGAGTAAATAAAGGATAAAAAGGGGGAAGGAAAAGGGAGAACAAAAGAAGGAGAGAGAAATAATAAAAGAGAATTAGGGGAAATATGTATAAAGTAGAGATATAATTAAGGAGGAGATATAATAGACAGAAGGATAGGACTTTAAAAGAAAATAAAGAAATAAAACAGACATTAACAGGAAGAAAAGGGGATAATGCAAAGAAGAGGAGAGGAAAAGGAAGAGAAAAGTAAGAAACGTGAGGATACACGATGTCTTACCCTGTTTTCATTCTCTGTTCTAGCGTTGCTGTAAATAAGAAAGGAAAAGTAAAATGGTTAACAATAAATAGTTACTCATGAAAAGAGAAAGTCACATTCCCTATTTAGACCCTTAGGATGTAAAGTATCTAATTTATGTATCCATTTAGACTCACATTCCTTCAACCTACGTATATGGTTCCCTCCTCTACATGGTCTTATAACTTGTTCCAAAATTTGATATTTTAGTTGGGCGATGTTGTGACCTGCTTCTTGGAAATGGAAAGGGATGGGGAGCCAGGTTTTGTTACAGCATATGGTAGATTTATGGTTAGCCAGCCGATCTTTCATGCGTTGTGCTGTTTCTCCCACATAAATTAAGCCACATGGGCATTTTAGTGCATGCACTACGAAGGAGCTATCACAAGTGAATGGACCACCAAGTTAAAATTTTTGTCCTGTTCTTGGGTGTCTGATGACACTGCACTTTGTGACATTGGAGCAGTGGCAGCAGTGAAGACATGGGAAAGTGCCACGTCTAAGGGAGGACAGCGTCCCCTGTATGTGTTCCTTTTTTAACAGACCTATGTCAGCTCTAACTAGAGTATCTTTAATGTTAGTAGGTCTTTTGGAACATATCATTAGAGGTTGTTGGAACACTGTTATCTGGGGATAAGCATCTTTAAGTATGTGCCAATGTCTCTTTAAGATGTTGTGAACTTCTTTCTATCTGGGATGATAGGTACTGATAAATGGTAGACGAGTGGAGTTAGACTCCCTAGATTTGACACTTCCTAGATCTGGACTTAAAATGTGATCCTGGTATCCACGGTTCCGAAATTTGTCCAGTATTTCTTGCTGTCGGGACATCCTCAGATTTGGATTTGAGACAATCCTTTGGACTCTCATCAGTTGAGATTTTGGCAGGGATTTCTTAATATGTGTGGGGTGGCAGCTTTTATAATGAAGTAGATTATTCCTGTCCGTGGGTTTGACAAATAAATCAGTACTTAAAGTGTTATCCTTATTTTTAATGACTAGGGTGTCAAGAAAGCTCAGTTAGTGAGGGTCAAATTGCACAGTAAATTGAAGCTCAGGCCAGATGGAGTTAAGCCAGGATATAAATTGCAGTAATGTGGATTGGTCCCCTTCCCAGATACAGAAAACATTGTCAATATATCTTTTCCAGATTTTAACATGTTGTTTAAATAGGTCATTCCGATAAATAAAGGTATTCTCAAAGTGTGACATGTACGCATTAGCATATGGTGGGGCCATATTTGACCCCATTGCATTACCCTTTATTTGGGCATAAAATGTGTCGCCAAACAGGAAATAACTTTCATTAAGGATCACAGTTAGTAAATCAATGCACAAAGAACATTCATCATCAGTGAGATCAGATATATTCAACAAAGCTTGTATGGCTTCAATGCCCTGAAGAAGCTAAAAATATTATTGCGCAAGTCACCCATTCAAATGAATTTCTACATGTTCCTGCCAAAGAACACCATACTCGTTAATGGGAAAAAACTCTGAAACGCCTAGTAGGACATGAATTACACTGTACCACACTGGCAGAATACTACCGGGCGAACAGAATACCCAGAGGCCTAAGATCTCACCTACAACCAACCCTGTTTAAAAAGAAAGATAGCTATTGTAAGAAATTCGAAAGCATCTTGAACAAATGTTCCTTTGACCTCATCCTTCTGACCATAGAATACCTGCAAGAGTCAATTGTTGAAACTAAAAAAGAAATTACTAATATAGAACAACAGTTGTCCTCTATCCCCGGAGGAGTTAACATCTCTCAAAAACAAGATTGATAAATCTATCCACGAACATCGCCAAATATTGGAGAACAGGAAACGTACAAAATTCTTACGTGACACTGAAGACTACCTGAACAAACGGGTGTACTAATGGCAATCTCAGCGATTTAACAACTACACCTCAAGAGCAAACCGGGAACATTCCAGTTCCGGATCAAAGAGCGAGAAGGGACAACGTTCGGGCCGAGTCCCTTTTTTAGCCAAACCCAAAAAAGTCTACAGAGGTCGAGACCTACTAGGCGGGCAGGGAGAGGATCCCACAAACCTATCAATAGGACTGACAACCTGGTCACAGGTGAGCAACCAACTGTGACTAACAATCTTGTAATTAATATTTCCTCTAGGGTCCTGTTACCATCAGAATTTAAAGTACTGCAAAAAGGTTTGTCCTTCTGCCCAACCCCCCCTCTTGATACATTTCAATTACAACAGGAACTCCATACCTTCTTTAGGTCTCTACGTCTTAAAGCACAGTTTGCCAATTCTACCATGAGTTCTACCAATTCCGAGACAAGTCATATGTAAATTCGACATCTAGGACTACGTAAGAGCAGTCCTTACTGTCCCCCTAGGACACACCACCCGATCAAGACATACATCTCGATAGTCAGAAGAGAGGTAGACAATTTCCTTAATTCTCCTACCAAAATCAAAACATGCAGCAACCTGACCCTTGATGAAATTAGAGCACTTAAGTCACTCAAGAATGATTAAAACATTATCATTAAACGGCTGATAAGAGGGGTGCTGTTGTGATGAATGTAGCAGACTACATGTCTGAAGCCATGAGGCAACTATCAGATACCTCTACATACATCCCCCTCATTGGAGATCCTATTTTCAAAATTAAATCCAAAATTCAAGTGATATTGGACCAATATCTTATCAAAGGCACTATTGATAAGTCTACCTACTCTTTCTTACTAAATGAACATCCCATTACCCCGGTGTTCTATATCCTACCAAAAATAAATAAGGGTCTGGATAGACCACCGGGGAGACCAATTGTAGCATCAACGGACTCTATTTTTTCTCCATTGGCACAATATTTAGAAAAACTTTTTACTCCAATAGTCCGTACTACTCCATCTTATCTACTAGATACAAGTCATTTCTTGTCCATCTTAAAAACCATTGGTCAAGTTTCGGCAAACTCCCTGTTGGTTTCATTTGACGTGTGCAGCTTGTACACGTCGATCGAACACCATAAGGGCATTGAAGCCATACGAGCTTTGTTGAATATATCTGATCTCACTGATGATGAATGTTCTTTGTGCATTGATTTACTAACTGTGATCCTTAATGAAAGTTATTTTCTGTTTGGCGACATTTTTATGCCCAAATAAAGGGTACTGCAATGGGGTCAAATATGGCCCCACCATATGCTAATGCATACATGTCACACTTTGAGGATACCTTTATCTATCAGAATGACCTATTTAAACAACATGTTAAAATCTGGAAAAGATATATTGACGATGTTGTCTGTATCTGGGAAGGGGACCAATCCACATTACTGCAATTTACATCCTGGCTTAACTCGGCTGAGCTTCAATTTACTGTGCAATTTGACCCTCACCAACTCAGATTTCTTGACACCTTAGTCATTAAAAATAAGGATAACACTTTAAGTACTGATTTATTTGTCAAACCCACGGACAGGAATAATCTACTTCATTATAAAAGCTGCCACCCCACACATATTAAGAAATCCCTGCCAAAATCTCAACTGATGAGAGTCCAAAGGATTGTCTCAAATCCAAATCTGAGGATGTCCGACAGCAAGAAATGCTGGACAAATTTCGGAACCGTGGATACCCAGATCACATTTTAAGTCCAGATCTAGGAAGTGTCAAACCTAGGGAGTCTAACTCCACTTGTCTACAATTTATCAGTACCTATCATCCCAGATTGACAGAAGTTCACAACATCTTAAAGAGACATTGGCACATACTTAAAGATGCTTATCCCCAGATAACAGTTTTCCAACAACCTCTAATGATGTGTTCCAAAAGACCTACTAACATTAAAGATACCCTAGTTAGAGCTGACATAGGTCCGTTAAAAAAGGAACACATACAGGGGACGCTGTCCTCCCCTAGACGTGGCACTTTCCCGTGTCTTTACTGCTCCCACTGGCTTAATTTATGTGGGAGAAACAGCACAACGCATGAAAGATCGTCTGGCTAGTCATAAATCTACCATATGCTGTAACAAAACCTGGCTCCCCATCCCTTTCCATTTCCAAGAAGCAGGTCACAACATCGCCCAACTAAAATATAAACTTTTGGAACAAGTTAAAAGACCACGTCGAGGAGGGAACCATATACGTAGGTTGAAGGACTGTGAGTCTTAATGGATACATAAATTAGATACTTTACATCCTAAGGGTCTAAATAGGGAATGTGACTCTCTTTTCATGAGTAACTATTTGTTGTTAACCATCTTTCTTTTCCTTTCTTATTTACAGCAACGCTAGAGCAGAGAATGAAAACAGGGTTAGACATCGTGTATCCTCACATTTCTTACTTTCTCTTCCTTTTCCTCTCCTCTTCTTTGCATTATCCCCTTTTCTTCCTGTTAATGTCTGTTTTATTTCTTTATTTTCTTTTAAAGTCCTATCCTTCTGTCTATTATATCTCCTCCTTAATTATATCTCTACTTTATACATATTTCCCCTAATTCTCTTTTATTATTTCTCTCTCCTTCTTTTGTTCTCCCTTTTCCTTCCCCCTTTTTATCCTTTATTTACTCCCTATTATAATCTCATTATCTTTCTTGGTATGATTCAACTCTTAGCTTGTACCATTTCCATTGATAAATAAATCTCCTCTTCATTTTCCCTCTCATTATCCTGTTATTCCTTTAATTTCTCCACCTTTATAATTCTCTTTCTGATATTCTCCCCCTTCCTTCTCTCCTTTTTTGTATTTTTTTGGGACTTTACCTATTTTTATACTTACTCTCAGCCGCGATCTGTCTCTTTACAAATACATTGTTTCACATTATTGCTCCCCTAATTATTTGTCTATACATCTTTTCCTCATACGTCTCTCTTTATCTACCTTTCACACATAGCTCCCTCGCTGTACGATGTGAACTTGCATCTGCGCATACGCTACGTGCCAGTACTCTTTCCCGACCCAAGACCTTACTCCGCGCATGCGCCGCCCACACTTCAGCGCCTGCGCTCATGTCCGGGTTCGGCGACCACGTTCACGCGTGCCACCGGCCCTATATAGATACCACTCCTACTTACACAACATGACAGCTCCACTCCTGCTGGGCTAAGGCCCGTTTCTCTTCATCCATAACTCGTTCTCATGGGTAAGCTTCTCTTTTTCTTCCTCAGGGATTTTTAGGGTGCATTAGGTCTCTGACATTATTATATGTATTACCATCCAGGATTTTTCCTCCATCCACCTTAGTCTGCTTAGACTCAATGAGCACTGTATATACAGAACAGCAGGAATTCTTCCTTTCTGCTTGCCATCACCTTACTACCCGGGCTCGGTAACTGCATAAACTGCTGGGTCTTATCAGACCCAGATTAACTCTGCAGTGACTTCATGGGCTTCATTTCCTATGTATTTTACCTGCAATTGAAGCTAATATATCAGCCACAGTTACAGGAGGAATCAGAAAAAAAAAATCTCCCTAAATACCTTTTCTGACCTTAAACACATGCAAAACATAAAACTGTATCAAAAGAACAGTAACAGCACAAACTGCAACTTTTAACCCGGGACAACCTTAAGGCTATGTTCACACGGCTTAAAATGGGACGTATCTCGCCCCGTATTTTGTGCTGTACTGCGCTAAAAACAGGGCGAGATGCATCCCAGTGATTACGGTAATCGACAGTTCCCAGAGAACTATGGATTACGTCTCCTCTCCCTGCTCGCACAATACGCCACATGGGGAGATAAGGGACATGTCAATTACTAGCGGCGAATATTCGCCGCTAGTAATGAATGTCTATGGGGCCGGTGGGCTACCGGCCCCCCCATCCCTTCCCCGCTCCCAAGCACACGGTGTAATTACGGGCGAAATACGTCCTGCAATTAATGCAGTGTGGACCCTTCCTAATACTTTATAACACACATATACATATACACTCACATTACATACACACACATTTATACAATCACACAAACAATCCCTTATCTTAAAGTGGCACTGAGAGGAACACACTCCATGGTATTTTACTATAGGTTACGTACTGCGCGTGTATGCGTGTGTGTATGTATATATATATATATATATATATATACACACACACACTCAGTACATACCCTGTAGTCAAAAAACATGGAGTGAGTGTGTATATACACTCTGGTACTTGTAGTTCCACAGCAGCTGCCAAGGAACTATGGGCGACATGTATGAACGCCATTTTTAAATCTCCCGTACGCCTGTGGCACTTTGTAATGCGTCCGATCTCAGGGGCATGTGGGAGACAGGGCGCTCTAGAACCGTAGCGAAGCTACATATTTATAGCTTCGCTACGGCATTTTTAAGCGCATTAGAGCTGGAACAGGTATACCACTTTCAAAGTGGTATACTTGATCCCGAACTGTCGCCTGAGTGCTAGAATGCGCCTCATTTATGACCCGCTGTAGAGCTGGTTCATAAATCAGTTGCCTTCTACACTAATGTTAGGCGCATGAAATTTGGCGTGTTAACTTAATTTCATACATGCCGCCCTAAATGTCCCAGCATGCAGTGTCTGCACCCGTCGTGTTAAAAAGAATATAAAACACTGTCTTATTTTTGGGAAAACACGGTAGTTAATAAACCTAGTACACACATACTGCAATTTCTGTATGTGATCTGCATTGTGAATTGAGGCAAGTCCCTTGAATATATTAAGGTATGGAGAAGAAATATTGTTCAAATCCCTTTATCAATCGCTAAAAACTACAGCTCTGACTCTGGAGGGATAAGCATGCTTATGCATAACATGCACAAACCCATGCATTTCAATGAGCAGCGCCTAATCCTTGATTGCCAGTGAGATCAGGACCAGCTGCTTATTTTCCCACATGATAACAGTTGATCACAGGAGGTCCGGACAATGGGACTACTCCCAATCAGCTTAACATTGAGAGCCATATCACGTAAAGTAGAATTGAACAAAGTGGATTAAACATTTAAAGACAAACAGTCTTCTTAACATTTACTAAAAGAGTGCTGCATTATACTGTTTGCATTATACTGTATGTTCACACAATGTTTGTGAAATACATATTTGGATACATTTTATGCACCAAAAAACTTACCCCAAAATGTATTTAACAATGTTCACGTGTGATTACATTGATTTCAATGTAAAATATGTATCGTCATTCAGATTATACGTGTTTTACATACGTTTTTGCATTGCGTTAAACGGATGCATGCAAAGAATTGACATGTCAATTCTTGATCCGTTTTGCGCATTGAAAAGCCAATAGAAACAAAAAGGATACATTATAACAGTCCATAAAATGTATCCAAAAACGTACAACACTCTGTGGTATATTTTTGGATGTGTTTAACGCAATCGTTTTACATATTGCAAAAACGTGTCCAAGGCGCCGTCTGCACATCCCCTTAGTTTATGAGAATATGCACACATTAAGGTACATTTTTTTTTTATAGCTGCAACTCATTTTTAAGACAGATGAACATCATGTCTGCTTAGACTTATGTATAAAATGCTGGCTACTTTGGTAACGGAATCTGTGTAGCTGCTCTGGCTTACAAAATAATGTAGGTACATATAATACTGGCTCTCAGTGGGAAACTGAAAGATGACAGTTTTAGAAAGTAAATGGGCTTGTGTAGAGCAAACAGGCATGCACATAACCATATAACTGTTAACTGACCAGATTATGAACGGGGAACTGCAATTTTGCTTGACTGACTGTATTAAAAAATCCTAACACATCAGCTCAACCCATCAACAACTGTCTAGCAAATCTCCTCTCACCAGTTTTCCATGCATAAATATGACAGTACGCAGCCCTGACTCCAGTGAATGAAATAACTATAGTAGCCCTTTGTCAATAAAAAAATACTGATGGAATTCTCAATGGACATATAATGTATCCACTTGATGACCAAGCCAAAAATATACTTAAAGGTGGGTTCTCAGTACAAAGATTAGCTTTAAACATGTAGGGACAAATAATTGAAGACTTTTTCTAAATACATTGCTTTGTTTATTTTTCTTTGGACAGAGGTAAAGCTCAAAAGTTTCTCTGGTTACCAAACACCTCTCCCCTCCCTCTCTTATCTCTTCTTGCTCTAAATTGCCGTCAGTCAGTCCGACCATGGTGAGTCACCTCCTGTAGAGTCTTATTTCTAGCTACAGACTTTGAATGCTTCTCATTTAGCAAAGTAAACACCTTTTAGAGCTCTGCAGCCTGTGTAATACACTTTATAAAGCTTTTGCACTCATGCCAGTGTGACAGGAATAGCTAGGAACAGCAGAGCTGATGTGCCAATCACTGCTATAGACCCATCCACAGCCTGAACAGCATGTGTTCAGGCTGTGGGCTAAAGCTGGCTGTGGCTCTGTGAAACTGCATGGTAAAAAACCCATTTAATGATAAGCTGTTTTTTGTATTCTTGCCTCTTGCTGATTCGAAATCACAGAAAAAGGTTCACATTGAGGCTATGTTTACACGGCAGTAATTGCAGGACGTATTTTGCCCTGCAATTACGGCGTGTGTACGGGGGGGGCGGGGCAGGAGCGGGGCGGGGGGACCAGCAGCCCGCCGGCCCCATAGACATTCATTATTCTCGGTGTGTATACGCAGTGAATAATTGACATGTCACTTCTCTCCCCGCTCGACGTATTGTACGAGCGGGGAGAGGAGACGTAATCCATAGTTCTCTATGAGAACTGTGGATTACTGTAATGACTGGGATGTATCTTGCCCCGTATTTAGCGCAGTACGGCGCGAAATACGGGGCGAGATACGTCCCATTTTAAGCCGTGTGAACATAGCCTTACTGCAATAGAGGCAGGTTAAAAATCCATTGCCAGCAGGGGGCAATAAAAGCCCTAGTGCTATATAGGAGAAGTTACACAGGTGCAGAATACTGATGAACAATCTATTGCTTAGTAGGATAAGTACCGGTTCACACCAGCATGGAGAAAAGTGCAGTACCATACAGGTGAAACTGCACAAGTGCAAAAATACTGGTAAACAACACTCATACATAATATATAAGGGGGTGATTGCTAGTATTACAATTGCACACTGAAAATTTTTTAATGCTTTAGCAGCTGAATTGCTTTGTCTGAGATGCAAATAAAAGCAACTTTAAATCAATAACTCAATCCTTAAGTTAAATATAGTAATTCATGTAGGTTTTTGGTATCATTTTATTTAGGCACAATAACATTTTTATACTAAACATTTACTTTTTTGGTTTTTATCTAATTAAGGGATAATTAATAATATAATATGTAATATGTCAATGCAAGGCAGGCAGTTGTTTGGCCAACAATTTAAAGCCTGGTTCACACGGCTTATTCACGTAATTGCGGGGACGGATTTTGCCTCGCAATTACGGCATGTGTCGTGCAGCTGGGGCGGGGCGGGCGGGCCGGCAGCTTGCCGGCCCCATATTCATCCATTATCCACGGCGCGTATCCCGCTGGGATAATGTGCATGTCACTTTCTCCCCCCGCGGCGTATTCACCGAGCGGGGAGGGGAGACGGAATCCATAGTTCTCTATGAGAACTGTGGATTACTGTAATGGCTGGGACGGATTTCAGCCGATTCGGAGCGCAAATACGGCGCGCAATACGGCTGAAATCCGTCCCCAAATTAGCCGTGAGAACGAGGCCTTAAGGTCTTCAGGGCTGACTGCAGAAGGGCTTCCCGTCTCCAATCAGGTGAGTGAGGAACCCTGTGACCCAATCAACAATGGGAGTCCCCTTTGGTCATGCCTGGTCATGGGCTACAGCACCATCTGCTGTTAAACTACAGTGGGTGGTTGAAAAGAACTAAACATTGTAAATACTGGACAGTATCAAAGAGTATTCAAAAGGGTTTTTAAGGGAACCAGCATCCTCTTAAAATACATCTTACTTTCAATTTTACTTTTTTGCTCCCAGCTACCAAAAACTGGCTTATTCAACAACATTGCCCTTCAGAAATACAGTCCCTAAAAGCAGTTCTGTCGCGTATCCATGTTGTGGACACCAAAGCTTATAACCTGACTTAAAATTCACCCATTGGTTTTAGGAATGACTCATATGCAAGCTGAAACCCTCCCAAATGAGGTTTTGTTAACGAAAATAAATTTTCTTCACTGCTGAAATAGTAATCATTTAAGGAACACAGAAAGGTCAGATTTTGGCAAGACAAAAGTTTTGTCGCCCACAGAAAGTAATGTGAAAATCAAACAAATAATTCACTTCAAATGCAAAGATATGTTTCATAATATTGGCGAATTAAGTTGTTGTGCTATTAGAGCCATATTTAATATTTTGTGTGACTTCCATTAGCTTAAAAGAACTGCATCCATGTGTTTCGACAATGATTCATACAATTTATTGATGAAGACATAAGGAATAGCAAAGAATGCAGTCTTACATGCCTCCCAGAGTTCGTCAAGATTCTTTGGTTTTGTCTTCCATGCTTCCTCTTTTATCCTACCCCAAACATACTCAATGATGTTCATGTCTGGTGACTGGGCTGGCCAGTCATGGAGCAGCTTTATATTCTTTGTCTGGAGGAAATTTGAAGTAGAGAAGGATGCATGTTTTTGCTGCAAAAGTTGACCCCTTTTATGATAGGGAATGTAAGAGGTAGCTAATATCTCTTGATATTTTAGGCTATTGATATTACCTTCCACCTTGCAAATGTTTCACACACCTCCATATTGAATGTAACCCCAGACCATGATCTTTCCACCACCAAACGTAACTGTTTTCTGGGTGTACAGTATCTTGGATCCATACGGGCTCCAGTAGGTCTCCTGCAGTATTTTTGGTGGCTGTGGTGTAATTCAATTGAAGATTCATCTGAGAAATCCACCTTCTGCCACTTTTCCAGCGTCCATCCATCTAGCAGGCTGTGGGCCTTGGTAAATGCCACATGGTTTTTTAATTGCCTTTTGTTAAGTGCTGACTTCTGGGCTGATTTGACCATGGAGGCCATTTCGAGACAGAATCCTACAAACTGTTCTAGTTGACACAGGGACTTGAGGTGACCAGGCCTGTTGGAGCTGTGCTGAAGTGGAAGAGGGGCTGGCTTTTGATTTCCAAACCAACAAACATTCCTCCTGAGCAGTTGTCTTGCGGGGGTCTGCCGGACCTGGGCTTGACAAAAACATCTCTAGTCTCTTCAAATCTTTTTTTAATTCTTTGTACTTGATGCTGAGACACATTAAATGTGCCAGCCACCTCTGCAGTGGATCTGGTCTTCAGCCTCTTGATAATCAAGGCTTTGGTCGCAGGGTGGATTTTTGGCATGTTGTCAGAGGTCAAGTTGCAGTTCAAGTGAAGGTCTGGGGTGCTGGAGTTCTTTTTATACACACCCACTAACTAACCGATCAATTAGTGAGCACAGGTGAGGCTGTAAACTAGGATTGGGTGCATTATATGTTAAGGCGACAAAACTTTTGTCTTGCCAAAATCTGACCTCTCTCTGTTCCTTAAAGGGGTTTTGCCACTATCTAATGTTGACGTGGGAACCTCCAAAATGGGTATTTAATCACTTTTCTAAATATATGTGATTAAAAAAAGTGAAAACTCAGAGCTACAGAATTTCTCAACCCCCCTTGGTTACCACAAAGCTTCCCCTAGTCAGGACCCAGGAGCTGAAAGGCCGGCGCTTGCGTGAATCACTTCTTATCTGATGACAGGCAGAATGAATGGTCTTTTAAGGCACCGGGTAGCATATGTTTTCTTTTGTATACAGAATAACTAGCTGTAGTGTTATTAGATCCCTGCTTTATCTGATGAAGAAGCTTTCAATCTGCTGTTTAGAATAGGTGTTCTCTTTTGTATACAGAATTCACAAGTTATAGTTTGATTATTTGAGTGAACATGTCACAGGATCCGTTATGCAGGCTCTGTGCTCTGGCTGTGTGACTGTCTGTGTGCGTCTCTGTGTCTTGCTGCGTGATTTGTTTACATGACATAAGCTGCTTAGCAGATAAGGTTTCTCCTGATAGTGCCGTCTGAGGCTCTGTGTCTTGCTGCATTGAATCCACTGTTGTACTGTTTATTAGTTCACTTAAGTTTTGAGACGCTCACTTTGGATTCCTCACTCCCCCCTCCCCTCTCCCTCTCTCCACTGCAGCTTCATGACTCAGCCTGATTTGTTGACATCTTGCTCTCATTCTGAAAGGAGGTCAGTACTTGGTCTGGTGGCAAATCCCCTTTAAATGATCAATATTTCAGCAGTGTAGCAAATTTATTTTCGTTAAAAAAACTTCATTTGGGAGGGTTTCAGCTTGCATATGAGTCATTCCTAAAACCAATGGATGAATTTTAAATCATGTTATAAGCTTTGGTTTCCACAATATGGATAAGCGACAGAAGTTCTGTAAGGGACTTATGACAATTCTGCAATCAAAACTGGGCATAGCACATTTATGTAGTTTCCTTCTATTATATAAGTAACACAAATCTTAACTCTGATATTATTACCCCTGGCTTCCATGGCAGAAGTATAGCCTAGTAGCTGTCAATGTCTTTTCCTTGCTCCAATGATAAAAAAAATCTCTACATCTGCTTCTAATCTAACCCATCTTCCATAGCTTTATCTCTGGTCATCTGATTCCTGTCTTTAGCATGCATATCAAAAATTCGATTCGGTGACTTCGCCGAATTTTCTGTCAAAATTCGTTTCGGTCCGAATTACTTCAGGATGAATTGCGTTAAAAAAAAGCTATTTCCAGGCTGCACAGAGCCTGCAGGGTGCTGTAGAACGATGTGCCATGCTTAAATATGCAGAGGGAGCTTGGTTTGGTCTTCATACAATGTTGTGTTTTAGTATGACATGCAGATGACTGCCGCCGCTCTTAGAATCGCTTCACTATAAAATTCCCTGGGCACTTAAGAGGGCAAGCTGAGAGCTCAGGTGGCAACATTAGTGACAGAGTGTGGAGGTGACGGCGGCAGCCACAGCAGCATGAGGTCAGAGAGTGGCACAATGACATTCTGGAGGTGGCAAAAACAGGAGTAGGCCACAGAGTGGCACAATGACAGAGAGTGGAGGTGACGGCGTCAGGAGCAACAGCATGAGGTCAGAGAGTGGCACAATGACAAAGTGTGGAGGTGACCGCAGCAGCAACAACAGCATTAGCAGTATGAGGTCAGAGAGTGGCACAATTACACAGTGTGGATGTCACGGCACCAGTAACAGCAGCATCAGCCTGAGGTCATAGAGTGGCACAATGAAAGAGTGTGGAGGTGGGTGGCAATACCAGTCCCTGGTAAAGATGGTTGGTGGCAGATGGAGAAACTGTCAGCAGATGTGTGGCATCAGGCGGGTGGCGGCATCAGAATAGTGGCTGAGGCAGGTAGTTTGAACCCAGACTCATTTCTCACAGTTTGAGTGAGGCGTCATGGCTGATGTAGTCTGACGCCTAAGGCATTGGTGTGTGTAAATCCTGGCCGATCCACGCCTGATTCATCTTGACAAAGGTCAGTCGTTTAACACTTCCCGTGGACAAGTGGGTTCTCCTTGGGGTAACGATGGCCACCGCCGCACTGAACACCCGCTCTGATGCCACCCTACTGGCCGGGCAGGACAGCTTCTCCACTGCAAACTCGGCAAGTTGCGGCCACACATCCAGTTCGGCTGCCCAGTAGTCCAGCGGATCTTCTAACTGGGGTGGTAGAGTGCTGTCCAAGTAGGCCAGCCCCTGTTAGTTCAGGGTCTGCTCCAGGTCCTGCTGCTACTGCTGCTGGCGACTGCCCTCCTCAGTAGGCGGGTGAAGGAAGCTGCTCATCAGTGACTCCAGACTTAGGTTGCTGCTGATGGAGCTGGTACTGCTCCTACCCTCCCACCTTCCCCTGGCAGCCGGGCAGTAGTACGTGAGCGCTGAAGAACCCCCCGGTCAGACCTGTCAGAGAAGGGACGATGCCGCACATAGGCAGCAGCCAACTGACTACGGAGGATTTCCCTATAGTATTTGAGTTTGTCCTCCCTCTCAATAGCTGGGGAAAAGGCTCCATTTTTGGAACGGTAGCGAGGGTCCAATAGGGTGGAGAGCCAGAAGTCATCCCTCTGCCGGATGCTGACTATTCGGCTGTCACTAGCCAGGCAAATCAGCATGCTGCGGGCCATCTGCACAAGTGACTCCGAGGGGCTCCCTGCCTCCATTTCCACTGTATACTGCCACGGTGCTTGGGGGTCATCTGCCTCGTCTTCCTCATCTCCATCTACCTCCTCCAGCTGCTCCTGCTCCTCCTCTCTTGTCACCTGGGTAGAAAATCCACTCATTTCACCAGACAATGCTTCTGCTCCAATGTCCTCCTCCTCCTCCTCCATTTCAGTCCCCACCGGACTCATGTGGCCACGAGATGTAGTCGCCACGTCTCCAGTCCCCTGCCCAGACAGATTTTTCAGCATCTGTTCCAGGACATGAAGCAGTGGAATGACGTTATTCATCCCGTAGTCCTGGCGACTGATAAATAACATCGCCTCCTCGAATGGCCTCAACAAACGGCAGGTGTCACGCATGAGCTGCCACTGGCTGACATCAAAGTTACACAGGGGAGTACTCCTGTCCGCCTGGATCATCAAAAAATCGTTAATGGCCTTTCTCTGTTCATACAGTCGGTCCAACATGTGCAGGCTGGAATTCCAACGGGTGGAAACATCGCATATCAGAGTGTGTTGGGGGAGGCCGTTCTGCCGCTGCAAGTCGAGGAGGGTGTTCCTGGCTTTGTAGGAATGGATGAAGTGCTTGCACAGTTTCCTGGCCATTTTCAGAATCTTCTGAAGATTGGTGGAAGACTTCAGGAGCCGTTTCACAACCAGATTGAACACGTGCGCCATGCAGGGCGCATGGACCATCCCTCCTCAGTGCAGCGCGGACACCATGTTCCTCCCATTGTCCGTCACCATGGTTCCGATTTGCTGTTGGCGCGGAGAAAGCCACACATCGATTTCTTGCTGCATGACGTGGAGCTGTGTGACTTCGTTCGCCGAGGCAAGCCAGGTGTAGAACTGCGTGACACCGCTGTGCCCTACAGATGTGGTATGATGGAGCAGTACTTGTGGAGGCTGAGATGGTGGTGGTGGAGGAGGAGGAGGTGGACATTGGCGCAGGAGCCGCTGTTTGACAACGTGGAGGAGAAAGCGGCGTCTCCTGTCCAAGTTGTTGGTGTGCCTCGGCAGGAAGCACATTCACCCAGTGGGCTGTAAAGGACATGTACTGGCCCTGACCGTAGTTACAGCTCCAGATGTCCGCGCTTGGAACAAACCGATAAGCTCAAGAACTGGCCCACCTTCTGTTCTACATATTTATGAAGTGTTGGTACTGCCTTTTTGGAAACAAATTACGGCTTGGAACTCTCCATCTCGGCTTAGCACAAGCCATTAGTTCTCTGAATGGTGCAGAGTCCACCATTTGGAAAGGGAGGGACTGCAGTACCAACAACTTGGACAGGAGCACGGTCAGCTTCTGCACCTTAGGATGGTTGGACGTATACTGTTGTCTCTTTGCAATCGCCTCGCTGAACGACTGCTGGTGCCATGAGTAGCGAGGAGCAGGAGTATCTGGACCGGGAGTGGATGTCAAAGAGAAACAGCTCCCTTCTGCAGAGGTGGTGGAGCTCTGACTGGCTGCAGTGGCATGCGTACCACTGGCCGCTGCCGCTGCTGTTGCTGTGGCGGCAGGATGGGCCACCACATCTGAGCCACGTTTCTTCCAGGCCACCGGATGGTGACGCTGCATGTGTTGACGCAGGGCCGTGGTGCCAACGTTAGGTCCCTGGCTACGTTTCACTTTCTGCCTACAGATTCTACATATATCCATATTCGGCTCCTCCGGTGTCTTAGCAAAGAACTGCCACACCGCCGAGTATCGGATTTTACCGCCAACACTCTGCACTGAGTGACTACTGCCGCCGCTGCCTCGCTGAGCCCTTGTGCCGCTACTTTCTTGGACCTGCGAAGCGGGTTTTTTACCCCGTGGCAGCTTGGCTCCCGACCTCACACTGCTGCTATCCTGCTGACTCACGGCCACACAACCCACTTGCTGGCTGCGCCGCTGCCTGACGCGCATGCTGATGCCCTCTTCTCCTGACGATGATGAAGCCCTTGCCTCCCCCGGCTCCCAAGTGCGGTCGGCTACATCATCATCTATTTGTGTTTCATCGTCACTGCTGTCCTCATCACCGGTCTTGGTATGCAGAGGCTGACCCCTCACAACATGACCTCCCATGCCACTCTCCACATCTGCCACTCTCCCTGCTGCGACGTCCCCTTGCTGTGCTGCGACTTGGGCCTGCTCCAGGAATGTTTGTGCCTCTGCCACACGCAGGTGAAGAGCCTGCCACCTCTCTGTCTGACATACTGTGTGTTCTAAAATGTACAGACACTGTTTGATGAAGATATCTGGATATGATAAATACACACCCTGTATTTGACTCCAAATGAACCCAGTAACAAGCTTGGGTAACCCTTGGATATAAATTGCGCTCCACAAATGGGCAGGAATAATTGACTTGTATGTGCCGTTTAAAAACTCTGTGTATTTTACTGAATATAATAGCACAAACAGGCTTAATTAACCTTCGGATATGAATTATGCCAAAGAATTGAGCCACCACAAACTACTAGCTTTGTAGCGTGTTACAATGCCGTGTTTTTTACACTACACAACAAGAGATAAAATTGTAATTATCTTTTGCTTGTGAATTAGGCTACAGGAAAAATTTATATATTTTGGCGGTGAAAAACAAAGTTTCTTTTACTGAGTACAACTGCAGAACAACGCTTAATTAACCCCTGGATGTAAATTGCGCAAAAGAATTGAGCAACCAAAAACTACGAGCTTTGTAGCGTGTTACAATGGCGTGTTTTCTACGCTACACAACAAGAGTAAAACTTGTAATTAACCTTCGCTTGTGAATTATGCTACAGGAAAAATGTCTTTTTTGGCGGTGAAAAGGACGGTTTATTTTTGTCACCACAGCAGAAAAACAACGCTTAATTAACCCCTGGATGTAAATTGCGCCAAACAATTGAGCAACCACAAACTACGAGCTTTGTAGCGTGTTACAATGGCGTGTTTTCTACGCTACACAACAAGAGAAAAAATTGTAATTAACCTTCGCTTGTGAATTATGGTACAGGAAAATTTTAATTTTTGGTGGTGAAAAAGACGGTTTATTTTTGTCACCACAGCAGAAAAACAATGCTTAATTAACCCCTGGATGTAAATTGCGCCAAACAATTGAGCAACCACAAACTACGAGCTTTGTAGCGTGTTACAATGGCATGTTTTCTACGCTACACAACAAGAGAAAAAATTGTAATTAACCTTCGCTTGTGAATTATGCTACAGGAAAATTTTAATTTTTGGCGGTGAAAAAGACGGTTTATTTTTGTCACCACAGCAGAAAAACAAAGCTTAATAAACACCTGGTTGTAAATTGCGCCAAACAATTGAGCAACCACAAACTACGAGCTTTGTAGCATGTTACAATGGCGTGTTTTCTACGCTACACAACAAGAGAAAAAAATTGTAATTAACCTTCGCTTGTGAACTGGCTACAGGAAAATTGTATTTTTTGGCGGTGAAAAAGACGTCTGTTGACTGTTGTAAGAAGAAGGGGGGATGCTACACAGTGGTAAAAACGGCATGGTCCCAACTTTTTGGGGGTTTGTTGACGCCATGAAATTTTTAAACAACATATTTTTCACTTGAAATGATACATTCTCTCTGTTTAAACTTTTGATCTGTAATTTGTGTTCTATTCTGAATATAATATTAGATGTTGGCACCTCCACATCATTGCATTCAGTTTTTATTCACAATTTGTTTAGTGTGCCAACTTTTTTGGAATTGAGGTTGTATAATGAGGAGTTTTACTTGCTATTTATGAAGATCATTGGTGATTGGGGCCATGACCTATGTGAATGGAGTATACTCTGTAAGCCACTTGACATACTACTTTTTAGAAATTCCCTGATGTAACTACTGTAAAATTGGCATGCATAGTATATAAGGATGTGCACATTCTTTATATGTTAGTGTTTGTTACTTAGGGTATAATGGTATCCCTGCACTAACAGATTCTTCCACCCAAGTTGTGAATTAGTGACTGCAGGATGGGACAGTGTTTGAGATTGAGGAGGTGGGTAAACTATGGGGCACCAGGTTCTTATAAGAAATACTTTTGGGTTAGAGACATAACAAGGGTTGGGTTTTTTATGAGCTTTTTAGAGATAAACTCACTATACTGTAGCTCTCTCATTCAGGCAGCATTCTCATTGCTGCATCACTTTTAGTGTAACATCTAATATCCCATCCGAAGGTTACTTCCAGTTCCCATAATGTCGGATACCCGTATGTTATGGCAGCCAGAAGTGACATCAGATGGGATGTTGCACCAAAACTCATTGCACTCCAGGCGTGTCACCAGACCAAGAGCAGAGCAGAATAGTATGTTAACCCCTGAAAAAAAATTAGGGTTGGGGTTAATTTTTGGGGGGCAATTTTCTTCAAAATTCCAGCCAACCAAAAGTGATTCAAGTCCCTTAAATTCAAGTAAAATTTGACATTGACCCTTAGGATTGGATCTCAACAAAAATGCATATATTTTTCAAAAGACACAGGCGTTTTTTTTAATTGACCCTAAATATTTCAAATAAGAGTTAATTACAAAACCACCTGCATTAATTAGAAAATGTATGGATTTTTTAATTGCTTGCATTTTTGATGCAGCTGAAAAACACAACGTGAAAACCTAGCCTAATCCAAAGCGCATCACTAAGGTTAACCTGTTAACGACTGCCCGCAATCTTTTGGCGGCGGGATTTCAGGTCGTTCGTCTGCAGCAAAGTCTTTTCGCGACTGCAGACATTGGGCTTTGCAGCTCCGGGCGCCGCAACTGCGCTGAGAACAGAGCTGTATTTCACAGCTCTGTTCACATTACAGCCTCTGCAAGTCCCTTGGAGCTGGGGAAACCTCCGCTCTCCGGCCCTTAACCCTTTGATTGCTGCAGTCAGTGACCACAGCATAATCAAAGGGCTCTCCCCGGGCTCTGTCGGGTGATCGCGACTCTCGGTGACCTGACAGAGCCCAGGGAATGACTGCACAGTCAGCTCTGGGAACCTAGAGTAGCCCCAAGGCTGTCTATGTAAGAAGCCAGCGATCAGGGCAGACTGTGTGTGTCAAACTGACAGAGATTATAATGTATTAGCATATATGAATATGCTAATACATTACTAGGTGTAAAAAAAAATGTATAACTGTTATCTCTTCCTGAGATGTAAAAAAAAAAGTTTAAAAAAGTGTAGAAAAAATTAAATAATAAATATTTAGTAAAAACTAATTACACACACAAAAATAAAAAACCTACTCATATTAGGTATCCACGTGACTGTAATAACACACGACTATAATAACCTGTAGAATTAATCTAACAAGTTGTTAAGTGTGAAATGTGAATGGTGAAAAAAAAAAAAAAATTACAATTGGAAAAAAATTGAAAAAAAAATCTGCAATAATTTGTAAATTAACTTAAACCATTCCCCCAAAAAGTACAACTTGTCCCGAATAAAACAAGGCCTCACACAACTGCATCATTTAAAAAAATTAAAAAGTTACGACTGTTGAAATGCATGGAGGCAAAAACTAAAAAACTGTGCTGGTTATTAAGTACTTTTCAGGCATTCGGATTAAGAGGTTAAACATGTGAAAACCTTTTTTTTTTTTGCATAGCCTCTATTCTAAAATATTGTTTGTGCTGATCCTTATTAATGTACCCTTAAGGGCCGTTCACACGGCTTATTTCAGGGAAGGATTGCAGCCGTATTGCGCGCTGTACTGCGCTGCAATATGGCTGTAATCCGTTCCAGCCATTACAGTAATCCACAGTTCTCCCGGGCGGGGAGTTCTCCCGGGCGGGGAGTTCTCCCGGGCGGGGAGAAAGTGACATGCACATTATCCTGGCGGGATACGCGCCGTGGATAATGGACGTGTATGGGACGGGGAGCTGCACCCCCGACACGCCCCCGCCCCATCCCTTATTCAAGTCGTAATTGCGGGCGAAATCCGTCCCGCAATTACGGCTTGAATAAGCCGTGTGAACCAGTCCTTAGGGTGCTTTCACACAGCGCAGTTTTGGTGCAGTTTTAACTATGCTCCAATTAAACTGGCTTTATTACCAGCAAGCTTTTGCACTTATCTAAACTGTTTGGAAAGTGAGCAATCGACTAGTGTGTTTGTAATCCACAAGACTTCAAACACAGTAATTGATTACTTACTTGAAACACCTTTCTGAACAATTTAGAAAACTGAAAGAAGCTTGGTGGTAACAAAGGCAGTTTAATTGGAGCACAGTTATATAGGTGTTACAGCACCCTTAAAGGGGTGCTATCGTTTGAGCTGCTCGTGCTGTTCAGCTAATTTTCTCAGATTGAGTTTAAAATCCAGGGGCGTGTTCTTCCTGTCAGCAGGCGTGTCTCTCCTCCCAGGAGGCGTGTCTGTCCTCACTGAAGACCTGTGACATCATCATTTTCTATAAAGCAGGGGATGCAGAAGGTTGTCTGGATATAACAGCTCTGTAGCCTCCTGCCTGCTTATGTCTGCAGCCTTGAGGTTCCAAACTCCAGCAAGCCACTGTCATATGTCTTAGCTGCTGGCTTTCAGTTGTGTGTAAACTGTTACTTCTAGTGGTGTTCATCCAAATTGTACTGACAACAAGCAGAGATCTTTACTCACTACAAGGACCCAAAAGTCAGCTTCAAGTTAAAAATTTTCTGCTTCCTGTCAGTGACATGTGAGTGAAAAAAATGGGGGGGGGGAAACAAATCAGCTTTTGAAGAAAGGGCCCTGCTCGTTTGTAAAACTTTTGGGTGGGGTTTAAAAGGTAGAGCAAATGCGCCCAAAATTTCTTAGTTTTTTTTTACAACCAAAGGGGGTTTTGGGGGGTTTTTAGTCCCTCCCCAGGGGGATATTTTTTTCCCCCCTTAAAAATTTTTCACATATGTAGAGAGGCCTAAAATATTTTTAGTTAATTTTCCCTTTTAAAGATTTTATAACACATACTACTCCCCTTTTTAAACATTTCTCATCCCCCCAAATAATGCATTATCACATTGTTTTGGAAAATGCTTGGTGTGACTGCAAGGTTTGGACACATATTGGGGAACTTTTGGGGTGTGGAAAATGAATAAAAATTTTAAAATGGGCTTCCATATATTTTTCATATCTTTTTTCATATGTGTACAATTTTAAAGAAAAAAAAACACTGAAGGGGCTTAAACTCACAAAACCCCCCCGTCTTTCAGGGATAAAACCCCTATCCTTTTATAACAAGAAGGGTTATCAAAAAACAGTGTTGAATCCTGAGTTATACACTAAGTTTAAAGACTCAAAGGGGGGCGGGGGTTGGGACCCTCGAGGAAAAAAACGCCCCTTTTTTTCCAAGTAGCAGGGTTTAAATGGATCTGTGAAGAGGTTTTAAACAAACCCCTTGGGAAAAGCCCCCTTTAAAAAGCCATAATTGCCCAGAAAAATTGGGCCCTAAAGTGGGAGAAAGTACATTGACCACAGACTTTGGTTTCACTATCGAATTTTTAAAAAAGGCTCAGAGGGAAAAAAAAAACAGGTGTGCAGGCAGCCATTCAAGCACAGGGGGCGTGGTCGGGGGGTTTCCCGTTAGAGGCATATCCCAAAAAGGCTGAATTTAAAAAGTCACCAGCCAATCAATTTCGGGGGGGGGGTTTTAAGGTGCGGGGAATCGACCAGGGGGGAATCTACCAGAAAAGCAAAATAGACGAAAGATTTTTAAAAAGAAGTCATATTTGGGGTAAACCAAAATGACAGAGGTAATGCAATCCTATTACAAAAGTGCTTATTTTTACTGTCCCCATAATCTGAGACATGATAGTCAACCATCATCGACAAGATATTCGATGGTCGATGATAGATTATGATCGATGACCATTAAAGTCTATGGAAGAGCAACAACACCTTCATTCTTACCCCCAAAACAGGGCTGGAGAAGCTGGAAATTAACATCCACAACAGTCAAATGGTTTACGTGCTACATCTTAGGCAACACACTTAGGTTATAAAAGCCACAGAAAAAAATCACAGCCCAAATTCACTATCCCGTCTTGCACACAGCATGAGCCTTAAACCTGCATGACCCACAAATTAAAAAGTGCCAGAAGGCAGTATGTTTGAACCATCATTTTACTTGAACTGGACATTGAATATCCCTCTCCTGGAAACGGGAGCATGAGCCCCAAACCCTGCATGACCCCAGATTTAAAAAGTGCCGGAAAAAAGGGGTCTTTCAACCACCAATTTAGTTTCACTGGACATAGACTATCCCTGTCCCCGGGCCACAGCATGAGCCCCAAACCTGCATGACCCCAGATTAAAAAGTGCCGGAAAAAAGGGGTCTTTCACCACCATTTTACTTTCACTGGACATTGACTATATCTGACTGGGCCACAGCATGAGCCCCAAACCTGCATGACCCCAAATTAAAAAGTGCCGAAAAAGAAAGTCTTTCAACCACCATTTTAGTTTCACTGGACATTGACTATACCGTCCTGGGGCCCCAGCATGAGCCCCCAAAACCCGCATGAACCCAATTAAAAAATGCCGGAAAAAAGGGGTCTTTCAACCACCATTTTAGTTTCACTGGACATATACTGTCCCTGGGCCTGGGTAGCGCTTGCCCCTCCATATGAGTGCCGACCAAAAGAGCTTCACTTGGAAATACTGGTGGTTAATGCACCCAGGTGCCCTTTTTCTTTGGGATTCTTTTTCTCATTTTACTCAACGTGCTGGAGGAAATTTTTCTCTGTACTTTGTTCTCTGTCCGTGCTCCATACTCCATGTCCACTGAATAACCTACATCTGGTCAAGTGTTCCTGTACCTCCCTTGTACAATTCAGAGGAATTTTTTTAACAGCTATTTTGTACATGCAAGTTTTTTAGTACTTTAATTCTAGAAAACACATTTTTAAAATAGGATTGAATCCCACCATGTCTTTGTTTTTCTTTTTAATTGTATTAAATGGGTTGTCTCAATACAGGGATTGATAGCTATGTTAAAGATCTTGCAAAAACAAGTCATTTTGCAATATGTGTCCCTTAACAGTGTCCTACCTATTTTTTTTTCCCCCTGTTTCTGACAGCACCATCACCCTTGAGCCACTCTTGACAATTGTGAAGAACAAATGTCCGTTAGAAACAAAGTTTTTTTTATAATAGGACCTGTAGTATAGCTGCATGTCCACAGCAAAATGCCCCCAAAAAATCAAAGCATGACCTTGAGCCACACTGGACAATTGTGAAGAACAAATGTCTGTTAGAAACAACATTTTTTTTTATAATAGGACCTGTAGTATTTGCTGCATTCAAAGCAGCATGACCCAAAAAATTATAAAAATGACTTCTCAGCCACTGTTAAAAATTGTGAGTGAGAAGATGGCACTTAGAAGCCACATTTCTGTTCCAAAGGACAGATTATTGCTGTATCTCACACAACATGACCCCAAAAAAATATAAATATCACTTCTCACATCACTATTAAAAACTGTGAGGACAATGCCACTTAAAACCACATTTCTGTTCCAAGGACAATAATTAATGCTTATCTCACAGCAACATGACCCCAAAAAATTATAAATATGACTTCTCAGCACTATTAAAAATTGAGGGAGAAATAGGCACTTAAAATCCACATTTCTGTCCAAAGGACATAATCTATAGCTGTAACTCACAGCAACATGACCTCAAAACCTTTGCCAATGCAAAACTTCTAAAGATAAGTCGAGTAAATGGAATACTGGTGTTGTCAGAAACCTTGCTGCTTTTACAGTCTCCTCACAGCAAAACCAGCAAAAAGAACTGTTGGGGAAAGAAGAATACAAAATTGCAGTAAGAAATGATCATTTTAAAAAAATTTTCAAGAGGACCATTTTCTGTTTGAAGAGGAATGTGAAAGTAGACCCGGCAACTAATTCGGTGACCTCGCAATTGGGGCCACAACATCATCAGAGATCCATGCCTGGATTCATCTTGATGAAAGTCAAACGATCCACATTATCTGTGGAAAGCCGATTGCGTTTGTCTGTAAGACTCCTCAGCTGTGCTGAAGGTCCGCTCAGATATGACGCTGGCTGCTGGGCAGGAAAACACTTCTATGGCGTTGGCGAGCGAGCTCGGGCCTTCGTCCATTTTGGATACCAGAAGCTATTGGGTCCGGAACACATACAAAAACATCGGTGTTGAGATGAAGATAGTCAGTAGCACCATGATCTTAACTGGTCTCTGTCCCTGTTGGATGTGTGCCCTGCATTGCATGCAGTTGGTGAGGTGGTTAAATAAAGATTGCCAGAGGTCCACCCATTAGGCTTCTGCCACCTTGCTGCTGCTGCTCTGCCGCTACGGCTACTAGCACTCTACTGCTGTCAGTGCGCTGATATTGTCCACCCTGTGACATTGGGGAACTGAATCAACACAACAGATGTCTCCAGTTGATCAATCAGCAAGGTCTCCATTTCCTGCATTTTTACTCTCTATTTGGGTGGTGGAAGAAAGTGCTGAGTTTTGTTTTTTACCGGGGAATTCCAGGAGGCTGGCAACCCAGTAACTGTTTTCCATTTTGATGGCCTTAATGCGAGGAACATTTGGAGGAAATGTGGAGCATCCAAGACTCATGTGAGATATGGAACCTTAATTTCCCAAGCCTCTGGTCGAGGGCGCAAGCAAACTGATCTTTCTCATCTTTCTCGCTCCGCCTCAAAATCACTCCAACCCTTTCCAAGCAGGGACTCGGTAACGTCGGTGGTCTAGAATACCTCCTCCTCCTGCACTTCCTCCCGGCAAAGCTTCACACACCTGACTTGCCTGAGATGATGCACCCTAAGACTGATGCGCCACCTTGCAGTAGCCTGGACCCCGAACCACTGCCAAATGAAGATCGATGAAATTGGTGAAATCTGTCGGGCCTTGTGTATCTGACGGAGGAGACAGGCTCCTGTCCGCATCTGTGTCCTCCCTCCTGACGTCGCTGGCGGACCTGTTGTTTCAGAGTGTCCAACGATCGTTTCCAAGAAACTAAGATCACCACAATGCTCATGCTGACAAGGGCATCGTCCGAACTGACCATTTTTGGCGGCTTTCTTCAACTGCAAGGAAGGTGCAGAGCTCTTCAACCTGGCCTCCACTCTCGTGGCTCACACCCCGAGGTCCGCACCGCTGCTGTCAGGTCCATGTGTCACTTCGTACTGCGTAATGGCATTGCGCTGCTGCCACAATCGCTGGAGCATGTGGAGGGTGGAATTCCAGCGTGTTGCAATGTCAACAATGAGTCGGTTGACGGGGAGGCCGAGCTGACGCTGCAACGCAGCCAGGAGGGACGAAACAGGGTGCGAACGGCGGAAGTGTGAACTTAGACTTCGATCCTTCCTCACAGGCAGTCCAGACCCGGTACTCTTTAGAAATTTCTGGACGACAAGGTTTCATGACATGTGTCAGGCAAGGATGTGCTCCAGCCACCGATCTTAAGGCGGCCAGAAGATTTCGCCCGTTAATCGCACACCACCTTGTCTGGCCACAAGGTTCTTGGCACCCTGCCAGCGCTCTGTCTCGTTGCGGAGAGCCGACCACACTCCTCCTGTGTGTGGATGGTCTCCAAGACAGATTAATTTCAACACGGCTTGGTTTCCTCTGGTCACGTGATGCCGCCAGAGGACCTTTGGTGGAAAGAACACTAGCACCATCCCTGCGTTTTTGAAGAGCGTGCGCCGAGCCTGAGAGCCACCGGCACCCCGCAGAGACATCACGCCAGCTCACCCAGTGAGCTGTCACAAGACTATAGCGGCCTTGGCCGTGCTTTACTAGTCCAGTGTTGGTGTCAGATGGACTTTCCGGACACAGATCCAGATAACGCCTTGAAATTTTAGATGAACACATGGCTGGCCATGGCATGGACGTCTTTTTCTGGCAAAGAAATGCCGTCTCGGCATCTGGTAATGGGTAGGCAAGGGCCATGACGTGGCGAACCCATCTGTGTCCCACCAGACTGAAAGGGCAACATTTCAAGGCCAAATGCCCTGGCGAATGCTGACATTCATGCTATGGCTTGGGATGGTTTGGGATCAGTGTTTCTTCTGCTCCCCAAACCATGGAAGACAAAGGCTGGCTGCTAGACTGGCCGCTGTACGGCGTGCCAGGTTCATCTAACTGGCGGGAGAGAAGTGGTAAGGATGGGTCTCTGGTGGTGCTTGGTGGTACTCGGCGAAGGTGGAGGCTGAAGCATAGGCCTGATCCCTGATCATGACTCTGAAGAGACATGGGCAGCTAGGAACGCTTGGTGGTGGCGGAGGAGGAGGAGGAGACAGATGGTGTGACAGTGGTTGGAGTCCCGTGCGTCAGTCTGGCTTTTTGGCCAAGTGTTGCCTCCATTTCAACTCATCATTCACTGCATGTGACTAGACATGTTGGTGTGGTTAAACACCTAAGTTCTTGCCTCTACTTATGCGTTACGGCAAGGCGGCATATGACATCGCTGGTGAATCAGAGGCTTGCCACCAAGAAGGCCCCAGGCTTGAGAGGTCCTGGACCTTTTGACGGCGATAAGCGAGGAGCGGGGTTGTGCCTGACCGTGGCTGTCGAATCATATCAGCGGACTTCTGCGACCGCCCTCTCCCTTTTTCTGAGATGCGGAAACCCATACTGACACTACCCCTTCGTCTTCCTCCTCATCCAGTGATGAAGCGCTCCGCAAGCAAATTCTGCTGAAAAGACCACGTTTGGATCCGCATGTCGTCGTCATCATCATCAACACAGGTGACTTCGTCGTCCTGACATTCTGCATCCAGGAGCTGCGGCTACAGGCAAGATGGACTGCAAGGCGTGCCGACCCGACCGGGATTTTTGGCCGATTGAACCGGCTTCCTCTACCTCTGATGCATCAAAACTGGGCGTCAGAGCAAGAAAATCATCCTCTTGGCCTCTTGATCTTTTACATGCCTCTGACCCCAACCGTATTTTGTCATCAAAGAGGTCTTCAAAGATGGATTATCCACAGTGGTGGGTACACGAGTTGACATTTGGGCTGCTTCATGTTTGGACGGATGCTGATGATGCTGATGACGACATTTTTGCCGTCACTGGGAGACGAGAGGTAAGACTGGCAGGATCCAAGTTGCTTTAAACCACTGAAACAGATTGGCGACCGCTGTTCGTTACTGAGATTCACAGGGCCCTGACCCAGCGATTGACAGGCTGCCGGTCCTGCAACTCACGATCCGCTGGCATGCGTGTTTGTTGCAGCACTGGAAGGAGCACCTCTCTCGTGACCTCTACCTCCATGTACTACCCCCCTCTTTTCTCACGCTTACCACCTGGAATTTTGGCTCCATGTCAAAATATTAAAATTTGAGAAGTATCGGAAGAGTTTTGGAAAGTCTCCTTATAAAAGAACGGCAAATCACAGCTTATTCTCAAATCGCCTCAATCAAAACAAAATTGCTGGATTCAAATTTAACTGCAAGTAGATCTATCAAACAAAGCTGACTGACCAAAAGTGAAAAAAATACCTGTCTGGAAATGTATTACGGATATTAAAAGTATTTTTGGCACCTTTCGAATCCCCTGTTGTGACTAACAAAAATGCTGTATTCCAAATTTAACTGCAAAGTAAACTACAACAAAGCTGGCCTGCGCCAAAGTGAAAAACCATGTATCTGTAATGTATTCGATAATAAATGTAATTTTTGGCACCTTTCAAATCACCTGTGGTGACTACAAAATTGCTGTATTCACATTTAAGTGCAAGGTGCCTCAAAAAGGAACAAAGCTGTATGCCGCCCAAAGTGTAAAAAACACGTATCGTTCATGTATTTGGATAATAAAAGTATTTTTGGCACCTTTCCAATTCACCTGTGGTGACTACAAAAAATCAACACAGCTGGCCTGCGCCAAAGTTGAAAAAAACACGTATCTGAAATGTAATACGATAAAAAAAGGTATTTTTTGGACCAATCAACCTGTGGTGACTACAAAGTTGCTGGATTTCAAATTTAACGCAAAGTAATCATCAAACTGGAAATGGCAAAATTTAAAAAGACACCTATCTGAATTTTAACTGATAATAAAAGTGGAGTTTTGCACCTAACAAAGAGACCTGGCAGATACTAGAAATGATGTTTATCCAATATAAGTTCAGGCTGCCCAATATCCAGGAAAGTATTTCAATAGCAAACTGTTAATAATAAAGATATACCACTACAATGTCCTACACTAAGTCTTGGTGAATTTTTAATCCAGTATTCTTATAGAGCTTTCTGTGATCGCCCGTGGGCCCCTCCTCCCCCCCCCCCCCCGGTCTCCTCCATGACTTTACAGCGGTAGATGCTCCTTTAAAATTCTCTACCTAACTACATAAAATCCAATCTCTGATCTAACTAAGTTGTAAGGGATCACAGAGCTTTCTCTGTGAAGAAATAGATAATTTTCGCTGAGCTGGTGGACACAGACAGAGGGAACGTCCTACTGATATGAGACGCTGAGAGACATTGATCATGAACAGGAAGGTCTGTTCTAAGAAAACGAGGTCATGTGATTTTCAGCCAATCGCAATCCTACACAACCCAGTCCATGACGTCGCACACACATCCACCCTGCTCTATCCTGTAAGCTGATTGCTGCCGCCAAAGATTACAGAAGCGCCGAAAATGGCGCGATCTTAATAGATGATGCACATATTTTAACCTAAATTTATCGCATGATCTAAAAATTTCGATCAACATAAAAACTGTGCCGATTTCAACTTTGTCGATAATAATCGCTCAACACTATTTGTAACGATAAAACCCCTTTAAGTGAGCATAGCTTTCTTATCAAATAGTTTCTTATTAAAAGGAATCTTTGAATAGTGGTTACCATGGTTTTCCTTCAATGATCTTTTGTAAGTTTCAATAAGCAAGATTAAAGAAAAATCTAACCAGGTCAATTACCAGCTGCTGTGAGTCGCTCTTCAAATGGTTTGTAGGATGTCAAAGCAATTTCACTGTGTGATGGAAAAGATTACAATCTCCTTCTTTATTGTGTATCTCTCCTTCTATGCACCACGACTCACTGTCCGCCACCCCCCCCGGGGGGGGGGGGGGGGGGGGGAGGGGGGAACCCGCCCCCCCCCCCCCCCCCCCCCCCCCCGCTCACAGAATTCTGAATAACCTCCTATCATCTTAAATGAGATTCAGAAGTGCAGCAAAGGATATCATGTCTTTGAAGCCTATGCATAAACATATAACTCTAGTATGTTATACAATGGCTAGAGATGGGCGAATTGATTCTAACGAAGTGGAATTCGTTTAGAATTTCAGGAAAACTTCGGTTCGGAACGAAGTCGAACTCTTTGGGGTACTTCGGTGAACGAAGAGTGCTTTTGGATTGATAAAAATGCTGCGAGCACATGGCGCTACATGGGGCAACAGCACTCTGGAGGAAGAAGGGCATAGCCTTGCATGACAAGGTGCAGAGATTAAGCCAATCAGAGACCGTCGGATTCTGTGTCGTCACGTCACTATATAAGTCCGGGCGCGACGCCGGAGCTCGCCCCCCCCCCCCACTCCTCTCACTGTGCTCATCAGGGAAGGGGCTGCCGTGGCTGAATAGCTCTGTACAGAAGAATGTGAATTTTATATAGCGATTTTCTGTGGGAGTCCTCAGCTTGTCCTCAGATAGACTGTTCTCTTTAAATGTCTATTTCTAATTTTTGGGGTATTGGATCTGAAATCCAGTGTGCTTCCACTGAGCTGCATATACATTCATATCCAAGTGGGATCTAAGCAGTTCCTGTTTGTGTTCATTTAAAATAAACAGCATTTTACAATACAAATACCACTTCATTTTTGCTGCTCAATTCTATTGCGCAATTTACATCCAGGGTTAATAAGCATTGTTTGCTGGTGTGCTGACCCCAAGAAACCGTCTTTTTTCAACGCCAAATATATAAATTTTTTCCTGTAGCCTATTCACAAGCAAAGGTTAATACACTGTATCTCTTGTTGTGTGCGTAGAAAACACGCAATTGGTAGACACACTACATAGCTACTATTTTGTGCAGCTCAATTCTTCGGGCGCAAATTTACATCCAGGAGGTTAATTAAGCGTTGTTTTCCTGATTGGCTGACCCCAAAAACCGTCTTTTTCAACGCCAAAATATATACATTTTTCCTGTAGCCAAATTCACAAGCAACGCTTAATTAAAACTTTAACTCTTGTTGTGTGGCGTAGAAAACACGCAATTGAACACGCTACAAGCTACAATTTGTGCGTTCAATTCTTTGGCGCCAATTTTACATCCAGGGGTTAATTAAGCGTTGTTTTGCTGGTGTGCGACAAAAATAAAGCGTCTTTTCAACGCCAAAAATTTTAAATTTATCCTAGTAGCCTAATTCACAAGCAAAGGTTAATTACAACTGTATCTCTTGTTGTGTGGCGTAGAAAACACGCATTTGTAACACGCTAACAAAGCTACTATTTTGTGCGCCACATTCTTTGGCGCAATTTACATCCAGGGGTAATTAAGCGTTGTTTTTGGCTGGTGTGCTGGACAAAGATAAACCGTCTTTTTCAACGCCAAAATATAAACATTTTTGTCCTGTAGCCTAATTCATGTCCGAAGGTTAATTATGCCTGTTTTGTGCCTTTTACATTTAGTAAAACATCACAGTGTTTTTAAACGACACATTACAATAAATTTTTTCCTGGCCATTTGTGGAGCGCAGTTTATATCCAGGGGTTACCCCAGATCTTGTTACTGGGTTCACTGAGACCAAAAACAGGGTGGTATATTTATCCATATACAGATATCATCATCAAACAGTGTCTTGTACATTTTTAGAAAAAACAGTATGTCAGACAGAGAGGTGGCAGGCACTGCACCTGCGAGAGGCCGTGGGCACAAACATTTTTGGTACAGTCCAGGTCGCAGGCAACAGCAATGGACGTCGCAGCAGGGGTCACTCTGTTAGGCCACAACTGCCGCTGCATCTAGCGGCCGGGGTGTTTTGTTCATCAACCCAAAGGATCTTGATTGGTTTGACTAAGGTCATCCTCTCCTCCCCAGATGACACTGACAACCCCAGCCAAGAGACCGGTGGGAACCTCAGACACATCCATTAGTTGGCATGGCCCGGAGCGGGTCAGCGGCCCTCACCTGTCCCAGCCTGCCTCTGTCCCATCCGGTTCCCTCAGCCAGAATCTTACTATGGTGGTTTGGGCTCGCGGCGCCGCGGCACACGGGGGGGGGGGGGGCCCACCAATTTTGGGGGGGGGGGAAAAAAAAGGGAAAATATATAAAAAAAAAGGGAAATTAAAATTGTTTAAAAAAAAAAAAAAAAAAAATAAATAGTGTTGATTGTTATTGGGTGTGGATGATATATAGGATAGTTTTTGGATTGTAAATGAGGAGATGTGAGGATTTTTTGTGGAGTTGATGGGTGATGGGGGTTGAATAAGAATGTAATTTGGGGTGATTATGATGTTAATGTAAATAAATTTATGATGATGTTACGTCAGAAATTGGGTCAGGGAGAAAAGGCTTAATCTCTAATTATGGATAAATGGAAAGGAAGGATGACAGCGCAGCCAGGCAAAAAAAGTGGGTCTGTAGCCCGTGAGTCAGCTGATAGCACATGTGAGGTCGGGACCAAGTGCCACGGGTAAAAAACCCGCTTCGCAGTCAAAGAAAGTACGGCACGGGCTCAGCGAGGCAGCGGCGCAGTAGTCACTCAGTGCGGAGCGTGGCGGTAAAATCCGATACCGCGTGTGGCAGTTTCCTTTGACTAGACACCGGAGACCGAATATGGGTATATGTAAATCTGTGGGCAAGAAAGTGAAGCGTGGCCAGGGAGCTAACATTGGCACCATCGGCCCTACGTCAACACATGCAGCGTCACCATCCGTGGCCTGGAGAAACGTGGCTCAGATGTGGTGGTCCAATCCTGCCGCGCAGCAACAGCAGCAGCAAGCAGCGCCCGGGGGCCAGGGGGGGGGGATGGCATGGCATCCATTGCAGCCATCAAGGCTCCACCACCTCTGCAGAAGGGAGCTGTTTCTCTTGACATCATCTCCCGGTCCCAGATGCTCCTGCTCCTCTCTACTCATGGCGCCAGCGAGTCCGTTCTCAGCGATGCGATTGCAAAGAGGACACAGTATTGCGTCCAACCATGCCTAAGGTGCGCAGCTGACCGGCTCCTGTCCAAGTTGTTGGTATTGCAGTCCCTCCCTTTCCAAATGGTGGACTCTGCACCATCAGAGAACTCAATGGCTTTGTGCCGAGCCGAATGAGAGTTCCAAGCCGTAATTTCCTTTCCAAAAAGGCATTTATTAAGTACCAGCACTTCATAAATATGTAGAATCAAAGGTGTGTCAGTCCTTTGATCTTATCGTTTTGTTCCAAGGTGCACGGCAGCGCGGACATCTGGACTGTAACTACGGTCCAGGGCCAGTACATGTCCTTTACGGCCCACTGGTGAATGTGTTTCCAGCCCAGGCAACACCAACAACTTGGACAGGAGACGTCCGCTTTCTCCTCCACGTTGTCAAACTGCTGCAACCTGCGCCAATGTCCGGCCTCCTCCTCCTCCACCCCACCACCATCTCAGCCTCCACAAGTACTGCTCCAATCATACCACATGTGGTAGGGCACAGCGGTGTTCACGCAGTTTCTACACTGGCTTGCCTCGGCGAAACGAAGTCACACAGGGGAGGAACTGCTTCTGCGTCATGCAGCAAAAAATCGATGTGTGCCTTTCTCCGCGCCAACCTGCAAATCCGGAACCATGGTGACGACAATGGGAGGAACATGGTGTCCGCGCTGCCAACCGAGGAGGGATGGTCCATGCGCCCTGCATGGCGCACGATGTTCAATCTGTTTTGTGAAAAGGTTCCTAGAAGTCTTCCACCGATCTTCAAACATTCTGAAAATGTCCAGGAAACTGTGGCATGCACTTATCCATTCGTAACTCCCTCGAGTTGCAGCGGCAGAACCGACTCCCCCAACACACCTCTGATATGCGATGTATTCCACCCGCTTAATTCCAGCCTCACATGTTGGACGACTGTATGAACAGATAAAAGGCCATTAAACGATTTTTTTGATGATCCAGGCAGACAGAAGTACTCCCCTGTTAACTTTGAAGTCAGCCAGTAGCAGCTCATGCGTGACACCTGCCCGTTGTTGAGGCCATCGAGGAGGCGACTTATTTGTTAGTCGCCAGGACTACGGGATGAATACGTCATCCACTGCTTCATGTCCTGAACAGATGCTGAAAAAAAAAAAATCTGTCCTGGGCAGGGGACGTGAGACGTGGCGACTACATCTCGAGCCACATGAGTCGGTGGTGACTGAAATAGAGGAGGAGGAAGACATTGGAGCAGAAGCATTGTCTGGTGAAATGATTGGATTTTCTACCCAGGTGACAAGAGAGGAGAGTCAGAGGCACTGGAGGAGGTAGATGGAGATGAGAAGACGAGGCAGATAACCCCGAAGCACCGTGGCAGTAAACGTGGAAATGGAGGCAGTGAGCCCCTCGAGTCACTTGTGCAGATGGCCCGCTGCATGCTTATTGCCTGGCTAGTGAACAGCCGAATAAGTTAGCATCCGCAAGAGGGATGACTACGCTCTCCACCCTAGTGACCTTCGCTACCATCCAAAATGGGAGCCTTTTTTCCCAGATATAGAGAGGGAAGACAAACTCAAATACTATACGGAAATCCTCCGGAATCAGTTGGCCGCTACCTAGTGCTTCATCGTCCCTCCTCTGACATGTCTGACCGGGGTTCCTAAGCGCTCACTGTACTATTCTGGCCGCTGCTGCTGGGGGAAGGTGAGGGGTAGGAGCAGTACCAGCTCCATCATAGTAACCTAAGTCGGAGTCACTGATGAGCATCTTCCTTCACCTCCTAGTGAGAGGGCGTCGCCAGCAGCAGCAGCATGACCTGGAGCAAGTCCCTGAACCAACAGGTTGTGGCCTACTTGACAGCATCTGCCCCTCAGTTTGAAGATCCGCTGGACTACTGGCAGCCAACTGGATGTGTGGCCGCAACTTGCCGAGTTTGCAGATGGGAAGCTGTCCTGCCTCGGCCAGTAGTGTGGCATCAGAGCGGGTGTTCAGTGGTGGCGCGGGCCATCGTTACCCCAAGATAACCCGCTTGTCCACGGAAATGTGGAACGACTGACCTTTGTCAGATGAATCCAGCGTGGATACCGGCCAGGATTTCCACACACCAATGCCTTAGGCGTCAGACTACCTCAGCCATGACGCCTCACTCAAACTGTGAGGAAAGAGTCTGGTTCAAACTACTTGCCTCCACCACTATTCTGATGCGCCACCCGCCTGATGCCACACATCTGCTGAACATTTTTCTCCATCTGCCACCAACCATCTTTTACCAGGGACTGTACTGCCACCCACCTCCACACTCTTTCATGTGCCATACTAATGACCTCAGGCTGTCTGCTGCTGTTGCTGGTGGCTGTGACATCCACACTGTGTAATTGTGCCACTCTCTGACCTCATACTGCAAATGCTGTTGTTGCTGCTGCGGTCACCTCCACACTTTGTTATTGTGCCACTCTCTGACCTCATGCTGTTGCCCCTTCCGCCGTCACCTCCACTCTCTGTCATTGTTCCACTCTGTGGCCTACTCCTGTTTTTGCCACCTCCAGAATCTCATTGTGCCGCTGCCTGACCTCATGCTGCTGCTACCGTGACCTCCACACTGTGTCATTGTGCCACTCTTTGGCCTACTCCAGTTTTTGCCACCTCCAGAATGTCATTGTGCCACTGTCTGACCTCATGATGCTGCTGCTGTGACTCCCACTCTCTGTCATTGTGCCACTCTGTGGCCTACTCCTGTTTTTTGCCACCTCCAGAATGTCATAGTGCCACTGCCTGACCTCATGCAGCTGCTGCCGTGACCTACACTCGTCATTCGTGCCACTCCTGACCCATGCTGTTGCACCTGACACCGTCACCTCCACTTTCCTGTCATTTTGCAACTCTGTGGCCTACACCCTGTTTTGCCACCTCCAGAATGTCATTGTGCCACTGCCTGACCTCATGCTGCTGCTGCCTGTGACCTCCAACACTCTGTCATTGTGCCACTCTGTTGGCCTCTCTGTTTTATCCTCCTCCAGAATGTCATTGATGCCACTGCCTGACCCTCAGCTGCTTTCCGCCCGTGACCTCCGCTCTTCTCAGTCATTGTGCCATTCTGTGGCTTCCTCCTGTTTTGCCACCTCCAGAAAGTCATTGTGCCACTGCCTGATCTCATGCTGCTGCTGTCATGACCTCCACACTGTGTGATTGTGCCACTCTGTGGCCTAATAACTGTTTTTGCCACCACCAGAATGTCATTGTGGCCACTGCCTATCTCATGCTGCTGCAGTCGTGACCTCCTACACTGTGTGAATTGTGCCACTCTGTGACCTAATACGTTTTATGCTGCTCCAGAATGTCATTGTGCCACTCCTGATCTCATACATGCTGCCACCGTACCTCCACACTGTGTGATTGTGCACTCTGTGGCCTAAAACTGTTTTGCCGCCTCTCAAATGTCATTGTGCCACTGCCTGATCTCATGCTGCAACTTGTCGTGACCTCCACACTGTGTTATTTGTGCCACTCTGTGTCCTAATACGTTTTGCCGCCACCCAGAATGTCATTGTGCAACTAGCCTGATCCATACGTGCTGCCGCCGTGACCTCCCACTGTGATTTTCCACTCGTGGCCCTAATATTTTTTGCCGCCTCCAGAATGTTCATTGTCCACTGCCTGATCTCATTATGCTGGCTGTCCGTGACCTCCACACTGTTATCATTGTGCCACTCTGTGGCCTAATAACTGTAATTGCCGCCTCCAGAATGTCATGTGCCCACTGCCCTGACCTCATACTGCTGCCGCCGTGACCTCCACACTGTGTGATTGTGCCGCTCAGTTGACTAATACTGTTTTGCCGCCTCAGAATGTCATTGTGCCACTGCCTGATCTCATGCTGCTGCTGTCGTGACCTCCACACGTGTGATTGTGCCACTCTGTGGCCTAAAACTGTTTTGCCGCCTCCAGAAATTTCTATGTGCCACTGCCTGATCTCATACTGCTGCCGCCGTGACTTCCATACTGTGTGATTGAGCCACTCTGTTGGGCCTAATACTGTTTTGCCAACCTCCAGAATGTCATTGGCCACAGCCTGAACTCATACTGCCTGCCGTGACCTCCACACTGTGTGATTGTGCCACTCTGTGCCTAATACTGTTTTGCCAGTCCCAAAATGTCAAATTGTGCCACTGCCTGACCTCAACTGCTGCCGCCGTGACCTCCACACTGTGTGATTGTGCCACTCTGTGGCCTATACTGTTTTTGCCGCCTCCATAATGTCATTGTGTCCACATGCCTGAACTCATTCGCTGCTGTCGGACTTCCACACTGTATCATTGTGCCACTCTGTGGCCTAAATACTGTATTTTGCCGCCTCCAGAATGTCATTGTGCCACTGCCTGACCCATACTGCTGCCGACCATGACCTCCGATCTCATCATGTGTGCCACTCTGTGGCTTCCTCGTGTTTTGCACCTCCATAATTCCATTTGTGCCACTGCCTGACCTCATGCTGCAGTGGCTGCCGGCCGTCACCTCCACACTCTGTCACTAATGTTGCCACCTGAGCTTCTCAGCTTGTTTTTTTAGCAGCTTCGCTGCCGTGACTTTATCATGCTACATTCCGCTTGAGTTTTTTTGGTCAGTTTTTGCCCTCTTAGTGCCATGGATTTTTATAGTGAAGCGATTCAAGAGCGGCGGCAGGTCTCATCTGCGTGTCATACTAAAACCAACATTGTATGAAGACAAACCAAGCTCCCTCTGCATATTTAAGCATGGCACAACGGTCTACAGCACCCTGCAGCTCTGTGCAGCCTGGGAAAATAAGCTGGCTTTTTAACAGCGATTCGTGCTGAAGTAATTCGGACCGAATTTATTTTTGTCGGAAATTTCGGCGAAGTGACCGAATCGAATTTTTGAGAAATTCGCCCATCTCTAACAATGGCGCTTCTTCAAGACAGTTCCTAAATATTTACTTACATAAAATAAGGGCAAAATAAAATTTTTGTTTAAGCGGTCTGTTACACAGCTTCTTCACATTATTGGATTAAAAGAAATATTAGGCCAGTTTCATACCTAGCATTTAAAAAAACAACAGCTTTTTTTACAGCCAGATGTAAAATGTTTGTGGAGGGTTTTTTTGTAGTTTATGTTTAGGATGAATGGCATTTTTTGTGTGTTTTTATCATTTGTTTTCAATATTTCCATTTTTTCTGATCCCCTTCTAGAGCATTTAAACACCAATAAAATACATGTAAGAAATACTGCTGAACTCCCTGAAAAATTACTTTCAAATTGTTACATTTACAAATGTGATTTTCTTTTTCATTTTAAAACTTTACAGTAAAGCAGACTTACTAATATAGTCTAAAATTTAGAGTATAAATTAAGACAAGACGGTCTAAAACTGTGCCATATTTATCATGGTGGCTCATGCTGTTTGATAAATTTAGCACATGTTTAGACAATGTTATTCAACTTGATATCACCAACTTCGTTTAATTGACGACAATAATTGTGCCAAAATTTCAGTATATTTTTTGGCATGCAATATCACACGTAAAAGGGCTTTTCTCACTATGAAGATTAGCTTTCAACATGAAGGGACAGGTAATAGAAGACCTTTTCTAAATGAATTAGTCTTTTGATTTTACCCTGGTCAAGAGAAAAGAGATTTTATCTGCTCTGAGCGCACACAGGTTTTTCTGGTTATATCAATATATTTCTTCCTGAATGGACAAAGAGCAGAGAGTGATGCTACCATGGACAGAGATCACTCTTATGCAATGTTCACACTGTTTATTTGGGAGCGGATTGGAGCCGTACTGCGCGCCGTATTTGCGCTGCAGTACGGCTCCAATCTGTCCCAGTAACTACGGTAATTCACATTTCTCATAGAGAACTATGGATTCCGTCTCTCCTCTCCGCTTGGCGAATCCGCCACGGGGGGAGAAAGTGACATGTGAATTATTTACGGCGCATACGCGCTGAAGATAATGAGTGTCTATGGGGCCAGCGTAATTGCGTGGCGAAATCCGGCGAAATTACGCCGGCAATAAGCCGTGTGAACGGGGCCTTAGAGAAGACTCATTATCTCTGATTAGATTAGCTTTTGTTTACAGATAAGCAATTGTTTTCATTCTTTGAGAACTTTAGCTTTCTTTACTGAATATTAAATCCCCAGTACTTATGTCTTTGTAATGTCTCATCTAGTTATAGAGAAGCAAAACATGCGAATCACTGCTATAAAACCGCCCACAGTCTGAAAAAGGCAGACCGAGTGTAAAAATGCTTGTGACTCAGCATGGTGAGAAAACCCATTTAAGCCATGCCTATTTCTAGTAAACCACATCACTTTCTGGTAGGCTATGCCACTTTCTAAACAAGGCACAAAGGGTGAAATTCATAAAGACTTGCAATAAATATGCCTATATTAATGAAAAGTATGCCAAATTAAGATGCACCAAATATACTACGGAATAATACATTTGGCACATCATACAGAGTCTCTGTACCTGAAAGGGAAACCACTTATGACCTGGAATAAATTTTGGTATAAAGTATACCACTTTCTAGTGTAAATTATAGTAAATGTGATGGATTGCACAAGGCTACACATCTTTTTCATAGCACCACACACTTTTTGAAAAGTGTCAAGCTTGCATTAAATTTTCTGATTTTGAACAAATGAGGTTCTACAGAATACTAGTAGAATAAACCAACACATGTTGGAGAAGTCGTAAAAGAGTGTCTAAAGCCCACACAGCAATATGCTGCAGCTAAAATGCAGTCTAGTGTGTCTTGGCAGAATGTAAGTTTATCTTTTTCACAAGACGCTTCCTCTCTTGACAAGTTATAAAGTTCTGCTAACTGTATAACATTTATAGCCAGACATCCTGCCTCGAAAATGTCGTTGTTTTTCATAATCCTTTGTCACACGTGGTGCCGTAACTCAGACTCCAGGCAGCGGGCACACTCGTGTTCCCTCTCCTGTGTCGCTGCCGGGGACAAGTGGCACCACAACTAACAAGTGCTCCTGCTTCATACACACACTTCCGCGCTTCTGCTTCCCTGCCTATCTCTGCCAGCTGATCTGCGCACCCCCGCTCCCTAGGGTGCGTGCGCGGCATCTTATTGAAGTTAAAGGGCCAGCATCCATATTCTGGCCACTCCTTTCCTGCATTGCCCGGTATATAGTGCTCTTAGCCTTAGAAAAAGCAATCCTAGAGTGTTCCTGATCTACTGTGTGACCCTTTGCCTTTGCACACTTGTCTGCACCCTTCCCAGACTTTTCTGCCTGTCCTGACCATGAGTTTGCCTGCCTATTCTCTACCACGCTGCACCCAGGCTGCCACCCCAAGCAAGTTGCATCAGGGGTAGTGACCTGGAAGCCTCCCGCCACAGCAAGTCCAACCTGCCTTGTGCAGGACTCTGGTGAATACCAAAAGGCTACTTTGACTTTGCTCCCTGATGGGGCTTATACCACCGCTTGCAGCGGTCCAGAGAAGCCACTCTTCCCAGCTGTTACATCCCTCTATCAGTAATAACCCTGAAACAGGCGCAGCTAGGATTAGGAGGTAGCAGAGCTGATATGTTAGTCACTGCTGTAGACGTATCCACAACCTGCACAGAAAGTGTGAGCCTGAAGTGTGTGTGGGGGCAGGTTCTGTTAAAACTATATAGTAAAACCCTTTACATTGCATTATATTGTATACAGTGTCTGAGATATAACCTGCATGTATCCAGTATGTGCACAGAGTGCCAGAGACCGCAGCTTTTTATCATGCAGCTGTGGTTGGTTTGACAAATAGCTTGTAAAAAAAACAACAACAAAAAACATGTTAATACAAAATTACTGTACATTATACATCATACCTTTTTTCACATCTAACACTTCACATCCACATCTCTAAGGAAAAATGCAGTAGTCATCTGTTTCACCATTAGTCAATCAGACTGTAGCTGGAGGACAGGATTTTGAAAGAGTCTTATTTACACACTAAGTACAAACAGTCCTTAGTGTTTAATGTGTTCTTTAAAGCCTTAATGTCCTGTGACTTCATCCATTATTTAAAATCCCAAGATGAGTTATGCTTTTTCCTCTACCCAGATGGCTCAAGAGCATCTGCTGCTGACATAACATTTGTAACCTCAATTTAAAAACTGCACTATCTGTGCCTGTAAGGAGGCTGAGACAACCTAGCAGCTTGATACATGGCAGTTTCAAATCATACAATGTAATAAAGACTGGTAAGTACAGAACATAAACAGGTTTAAGATGTTAAAGGTGAATTTAGCGTTTTCATAACATTGACTACAGTTTTTAAACCTAGTTCTTCATTTTATTTTCTCTGTTCTAAAAAAGTAACAGAAATAGGTGGAAAGGAACTAATGTAGGTGTCACAGATGGAAAGCAAAGAAGTACATGGGTGTTAGACAATTATAGTAGAACTGGCATTGTTACAAATCAAGTATAAAAAGAAGTCCAGTGGTATACTCCGAGAAGCAAAAAACAATAAAGAAAGGTAATATTTACCGGCTTCAATTGTCAACTTGTAGTCTCTATTAATGAATTGCTTTTACAGAGTCAAAGGCAACCGGTTTATCAACAGATTGAAGGTGTTATGATAGAATATGATTATGGATGTAATATAGAATAAATGTTGTAAGAGACTATTGCTTCAGCTTCTTGCATGGCAGGAGCAGATACTGATTTGCATCTCTGGACAATGGCAAAGATGGCAGCTAGCAAAATATGATATGTAGTAACCACTCTAAAGTGCTTGGGAAATAAACTGATTGGATAAAACATAAGGCTAATACTGGGGAGAGGGTATATAGTGTTATTGAGCGGCTGATATTTTCTGGAACTCCCAGTAAAGAAATCGGTAAATATACCATAACTGATAGCACAACAGTAATGTAATTTCTTTGCTTAAAAACTGTGTTTGATCTAAAAAAGATAGAGGTATAATGTTGTGATCAGACATCAAAATGAGTGAATTAACAAAGTGTTGAATGTTTGATAAGAATGATATCCTGAAATTGAGTTAAAAACTATCTGGTATAGAAAACAGGGAAAGACTCTCATCTTAAAGGAAATGTACAGGGTTAGAAAAATATGGATGCTTTCCTTGAAAAAGAAAAAGCATCAGATATAGCCAAAGGATAAGTATGGTATTGGAGCTTTGTAGTATTGGAGCTGAGCAGCATTACAAGATTTCCCTTAGCACTGTTTACAGAACTACATCCAGAACAATCAGAGACTGTGTGTGGTTCTTTAACCCCTTAAGGACCCGGCATTTTTTTTTGTTGACACGTTAATTTTTCCCTCCTTGCCTTACAAGAGCCATAACTTTTTTCTTTTTTTCACCTACATAGACATATGAGGACTTTTATTTTACGGAACAAGATGTAATTTCTAATGGTGTTATTCACTGTACTATAGAATATACTGGGAAACCGCAAAGAAATTCCAAGTGGGACAAATTTTGAAAAAAAAAACATATTTTTGCGGGTGTTTTGCTTTTACGGTGTTCAATTTTCGGTCAATACAATGTGTTATCTGTACTCTACAGGATGATTCACATCCGACAATACCAAACATGTAGGGTTTCCGCTATGTTTTGGTATCGTAAAAAAATTCCAAACTTTTTCTATTTTTGAAATTTGCGTCGCGGTGCCAGTTTGTGCGACCAATAACTTTTTTGCACTAACACCTACAGACGTCATTGAGGGTGCATTTTTTGCGAGCTGAAGTGTACTTTTTATCGTTAGCAGTTTGGAATTCATGCGACTTTTTTGATCACTTTTATTCCATTTTTTAAGTGACGTAAAATGACCAAAAAACGCAATTTTGGCGTTTGGATTTTTTTTTCTTCTACGGTGTTCAGCGTATGGGATAAGTGATGTCATATTTTTATAGATCGGACTTTTTCGGATGCGGTGAACTTGTTTATTATTTTATAGTTTTTATTTGTAAAATGCGGAAAGGGGGGTGATTTGCATTTTTAATACTTTTTTTGTATTTTAAAACTTTATTTATTTTTTTTTTACTTTAACATTGAGTCCACTTAGGGTGCTTGACCACTAGGTGGCGTGATTGTCAATACAGTCTAATGCATTGTGTATGCAATGCATTAGACTGTACCACGATGGCGGTTTCCCCACTTCCTGTCTGCGGACGGAAGTGGGGCAAACGAGGACATGGGAGTGACGGGAGCCTTCACAAGGCTTCCCGCTGCCATGTCAGGGTGTCGGATCGCTGCAGCTATGCACGGCACCGATCTTCTTTCATTCAGATGCCACGGCCATCTTTGCCGCAGCATCTGAATGGTTAAACCGCACGGGCGAATGGCGCTGCCCGTTAGCACTGTAACGGCCGGGTGTTACCTGCAATGCCCCTTGCAATGCCACTTAGGGACCCAGGGACGTACTCATATGTCCAGAGTCCTTAAGGGGTTAAAGCTCATATAACATAGCAGGGACTTATTTGTTCATAAAAAATATCAGTTGCTTGCATGCTAGACATTTTTGAGGATGTTTTGGATAGGGTTATAAAAAACCAAGAACCCAGTATCTTTCCAAAAGTGAGTACATCCCTCATATTTATAAACACTGTATTATATTTTTTCAAGGGATAACACTGAAGATATGACACTTTGATACAATAAAAAGTAGTCAGTGTACAGCTTGTAGAAAGGTGTAAATTTGGTGTGTCCTCAAAATAACTCAACACAGCTGCTGGCAACAAAAGTGAAAATGGAAAAATTGTTCCCAACTTGTCAATATTTTGTGTTACCACCATTGTTTTACAGCAATGCCTCAAATCTCTTGGGCATGGAGTTCACTAGAGCTTAACAGGTTGCCACTGGAACCCTTTTCCACTCCTCCATGACGACATCACAGAGCTGGTGGATGTTAGAGACCTTGCACTCCTCCACCTCTTGTTTGAGGATGGTCCACAGATGCTCAGTAGGGTTTAGGTCTGGACACATTCTTGGCCAGTCCTGCACATTTACCCTCATTTTCTTTAGCAAAGCAGTGGTCGTCTTGGAAGTGTGTTTGGGGTCATGGTCATGTTGGAATACTGCCATGCGATCCAGTTTCCAAAATAAGGGGATCATGCTCTGCTTCAGTATTTCACAGTACATATTGGCATTCATGGTTCTCTCAATGAACTGTAGTTCCCCACAGCAGGCAACACTTATGCAGCCCCAAACCATGCTTGACTGTAGATGAGACACACTTGTCACACGCTTGATAACATCTGAACCTAATACGTTTATCTTGGTCTCATCAGAAACAGAACATGGTTCCAGTAATCCATGTCCTTTTTTTGTCTTCAGAAAACTGTTTGTGGACTTTATTGTGCAGCATCTTTAGAAGAGGCCTTCTTTTGGGATGGCAGCCATGCAGACCAATTTGGTGCTCTGTGCAGCGTATAGTCTGAGCACTGACAGGCTGAGCCCCCTACTCCTTTAAACTCTACAGCAATGCTGGCAGCACTCATACATCTATTTTAAAAAGACAATCTCTGGATATGACGCTGAACACGTGCACTTTCAGGGTGTTGGCAATCTTCTTGTAGTCTAAGCCATCTTAATGTAGAGCAACAATTCTTTTTTCTGATCCTCAGACAGTTCATTGCCATGAGGTGCCATGTAGAACTTCCAGTGACCAGTATGAGAGAGTGTGAGAGCAATAAGACCAAACTTAACACACCTGCTCCCAATTCACACCTGAGACCTTGTAACACTATTGAGTCACATGACAACGTAGGGGCAAAGTGGCATATTGGCACAAATTTTCCATTTTCACTAAGGGGTGTACTCAATTTTGTTGCCAGCGGTTTATACATTTATGGCTGTGTGTTGAGTTATTTTGAGGGCACACCAAATTTACACTGTTATACAAGCTGTACACTGACTGCTTTATATTGTATCAAAAAGTCTTATCTTCAGAGTTCCATGAAAAGATAAGATACAATACATACAAAAATGTGAGTGGTGTACTCACTTTTGTTAGATACTATATAATAGCAACAAGTAGCACTTACAAAGAATGTAAAGGATATTCTTTGTAAATATAACACTATGAAGATTATTATGTGACAAATTAGACTATTGAATATTAAAAATGTGCATTAAAAGCTTAAATTAAAGAGGTTGTCTCACTTCAGACATTGATGGCATATTGCTATTGTATGCCATGAATGTCATATAGGTGAGGGTCCCGCCCCTGAGACCAGCACCTGTCTCAAAAACATGCCCTGAAACATCTCCTTTCTGAATGCATAAGTCATCAGAACAATCTGAATGAAATAAATGGGAGTTCTGAGTACAACCAAGCAGTGTTTTCTTATCATTTTTGGTCCCTTGAGCATTTTTAGTGTTTTTCCCTGGTGCCCGGTACATACACCGGGTTTTTTAGTGTTTTTCAGGGGGTTTAGTGGGGGCTCTAGTGATGCAGTCCACATACTTTTTGTCAGCAAGCTGCTCAGTAATGTCAATGATACCAGCAGCTTCTCAAAACCTCATAGATGTCAACTAGGGATGACTCTGTATCAACATAGGCCAACACTTGTGCACCCCCTTTCTAGTATGGGTAGTGTTGAGCGATTATGTTGGCTATCGACTTCGGGCGTTGTCGTTAGTCGGCCCCATCGATAAGGTTTTTCGATATTTGAGCATTTGGGGATTTTTGACCCGGATAAACCATTAAAGTCTTGGGAGTTTCAACAAACCCCTTCATTCTTACACCCAAACAGGGCTGAAGAAGTGGAATTAACATCCAAAAACATTTCAAAGGGGTTCATGCTACATCTTAGGCAACAAATTTGGTTATAAAAGCCCACAGAAAAAAAAAAACACACCATTAAACTTTCCCTGTCTTGTACCAAGCATGCCCCTTAAACTGCATCACCCACAAATTTAAAAAGTGCCAAAAGGCAGTATGTTTTAAAACCAATCTTTCTTACTTGAATGGACTTTGAATACCCCTGTCCTGGAAAGCGCTGACCCCCAAAACCTGCATGACCCCCAGTTTTAAAAAGTGCCGGAAAAAGGATTCTTTAAAACCACCATTTTATTTTCACTGGACATTGACTATCCCTGTCCGGGGCCCACAGCATGACCCCCAAAACCCTGCAGGGCCCCCCCTTTTTAAAAAAGGTCCCGGAAAAAAGGGAAGTCTTTAAACCACCATTTTGTTTCATGGACTTTGGGACTATACCTGTCCTGGGCCAAAAAGCATGGCCCCAACTGAAAAACCCCCCGTTTTAAAAAAAGTCCCGGGAAAAAGGAGTCTTTAAACCCATTTTTTTAAAGTTTCACGGGAAAACATTGCTTTAACCCTGTCCGGGGGCCCACAGCTTGCCGGGCGGGTTACTTTTGGTGCGGGGGAGACCCCAGGCTGGGGGGTCCGTAATCTTTTAAAACCACAGGTTAAAATCCCCTGTTTGAGCTTAGCAACGAAAACTGTGTGTGAGGGCAGAGTGGGGAAGGGGGAAGGTGAGAACTCCACCCTTCCTCAGTACACATTTCAATACCTGGGTAGGCTTGCCCTCCGTTTGAGTGTGGACCAATTGAGTTTATTTGGGAAAAATACTGGTGGTTAACGCTCCTGTTACACCCAGGTCCCCTTTTTTTCTTGGCATTCTTTTTCTTTTTTTTACTGAACGTGCTGGAGGAAATGGTTTTGAAATTTTGTTCTCTGCCCCTTTGTCCAAAATCCATGTCCTTTGAAAAAACCAAATTTTGGTAAAAGTTTTCCTGTACTCCTTTTTCCAATTTTCCGGGGAAATTTTTTTAAAAGCTTTTTTGAAACATGCAAGTTTTTTAGTTTTTTTTAATTCTAGAAAACCCCATTTTTAAAAGGGATGGAACCCCAAAACATTTTTGTTTTTTTTTTTAAATTGTTTTAAATTTGGGGTTTTTCCCCAAAAAAGGGGTTTGTTTAGCTATGTTAAAGATCTTGCAAAAAAAAAAGTCATTTTGCAATATGTTCCTTTTAACAGTGTCCTACCTATTATGTTTCTGACCACCCACACCTCGAGCCACTCTTAAACCTTTGTGAAGAACAAATGTCTTTTTGAAAAAACCCTTTTTTTAGAATAGGACCTGTAGTATAGCTGCATGTCACAGAAAAATGCCTCCAAAAATTCAAAGCAGGGCCCCTTGAGCCACTTTGGACAATTGTAAAAGAAAAAAATGTCTGTTAGAAAAAAAAATTTTTTTTGAATGGCCCCTGTAGTTTGGGCTCCCATGTCACAGAAAAAATGCCCCAAAAATTCAAAATTTGCCCATGACCCACTTTGGACAATTGTAAAGGAACAAATGTCTTTTGAAAAAAAACTTTTTTTTAGAATGTATGTAGTATTGCTCCATTTCAAACCCAGCTGCCCAAAAAAATTTTTTAAAAATGACTTTCAGCCACTTTTAAAAAAATGGTGAAAGGAGAAAATTGCCACTTAGAAGCCTATTTTTTTCCCAAAGGACCTTGATTATTGCTGAAATCAAAACAGAAAAACATGACCCCAAAAAATTATAAATATGACTTCTCACCCACTTTTTAAAAATTGTTGAGGCAAACATGCCCCCAAAAACCTTGAAAATGTGAAAAATTCTAAAGATGAAGAAAAGTTAAAGGGAATTTAGGGTTTTTTGTCATAAAACCCTTGGTGTCTTTTAGTCCCCTCACAGAAAAAATCAGAAAAATTGAACTTTTGGGGGAAATTGAGAATAAAAATTGCAGAAAGAAATGTTTTTTAAAAAAAAGTTTTTCAAGGGGGCCCATTTCTTTTTGGAGAGGAATGTGAAGTAGCCAGAAAACAAAATCGGGACCCGGAAATTTGGGGGCCCAAACAACCTCTTTCAGAGATCCTTTGCCTGATTCATCTTAAATTAAAAGTCAAACATCCACATTATTGTAAAAAGGGCGGATGCGTTTGTCTGAAAGGGACCCCTCCGGCTGTGCTGAAAGGCCCCCGCTCGATATGACGTGGTGCGGGGCAGGACAACACCTCTATGGCGTGGAGAGCCAGCTGGGGCCTTTTCGTCCATTTTGGTTACCCGAAGTCTATTGGGTCCCGGAAAAAAAAAAAAAAAACATACCCAAAAAAAAAACGGGTGTTGAGACGAAAATAGTCATGCCCCCTGATTTTTAAGGTGGTCTCTGGGTGTTTTTATCTGTGGCCCGCATTTCATGCGTTTGGTAGGTTTGGGAAATTTAAAAATTGCCAGGGTCACCCCTTTTTGGCTTCTGCCACCTTTTCCCGTGCTGCCGCTGCTGCCGCTACCGGGTTCCCTTTGGGACTCTTTCTGTCACGTCGCTTTTCGTTGTTCCACCGTGACATTTGAAGAACGTGAAGCAGACACAACAGAGTCTCCCGGTTTATCAATCAGCAAGGGGGCTCCTTTTTTTGCATTTTTTTTTTTCTATTTGGGTGGGTGGAAGGGAAAATGCCGAGATTTGTTTTGTTCCCCGGGGGTTTCCCGGAGGGTGGGCCCCCCCAGTAAAATGTTGTTCTTTTTGATGGCCCTTTAAAGCGGGGATCATGTTGGAGGAAAAGGAGCTCAAGCATCATTTGGAGATGGGCCCTTTAGTTCCCAAGGGCCCCTGGGGTTGGGGGCACTACAAAATAAACTTCCTATCTGCCTCAAATTCACGCCAACCTTTTTCCAATGCAGGAACGTCGGTGTTAGGGAATTTCCTCCCCCCTCCTTTCCCCCTCCTCCGCTTCCTCCCGGGACAGCTTCCAAAAACCGCCCTTTTTTTGCCCCAGAGATGCACCCTGAGAGTGAGGTGCCGCCTTGCACTAGCTCTGGGGCCCTGAACCCCCGCCTAATGAAGGGCCGATTTAAAAAAAAGAAAACTGTCAGGGCCTTGTGGATTTGGCGGAGAAGGGGAGGTCCGTGTCGCATCTGGTCCGTCTTCCCCCCTCCGTCGTGGCGGGACCCCAATGTTTCAGAGTGTCCCAAAGATGTTCCAGAATAAGATCCCCCCAATTTGGGCATTTTGGGCAAAGGGATCGTCCGCCTTTACCCTTTTTTGGGGGGTTCTTTAAAAAAAGGGGGAAGGGGTGGTGCAGAGCTCTTTCTCCCGCCTCCCTCTCGGTGGTCAACACCCCAGGTCCGCAACCCCTGCTTGTCAGGCCTTTTGTTTACTTCGTACTGCGTTAAAAGGATTTCGCTGCTCCCACAATCGTGGAAACATTTGGAAAAGGGGGAATTTTCCCCCCGGGGTTTCCCCGGCAACAATGAGTCGGTTGACGGGGGGCCCAAACTGACGCTGCAACGCAGCCAGGGGGACGAAACAGGGTTTCGAAAAGGCGGGAAATGCGAATAGACCTCGGCCTTCTTCAGCGGGAGTCCAGGGCCCGGGGGCTCTTTTTAAAATTTTTGGACCAAGGTTCAGGCATGTGTCAGGGGGAAGGGTTTTGGGTTTCCGCCCACCGATCTTAAGGGCGGCCCGCAGATTTCGCCCCTTAAACGCCAAACCCCCTTGCCTGGCACAAAAAAAAAAAAGGGTTTTGTCACCCCGCCCGCGCTCGGTTTGTTGGGGAGCCGTCCACAGTCCGGGCCTGTGTGTGGCGGTCTCCAAGGCCCGATAAAATTTTAACACGGCCTGGTGGGCTTTGGGCAAGTGATGCCACCAGGGACCTTGGGGGGGGAAAGAGCCCTGCACCATTCCCCGCGGTTTTGAAGGCGTTCGCCCCGAGCCTTTAGAGCCACCGTTTACCCCAAAAGACCTCCACCCCGCTCCCCAGTGAAACCCGTCACAGGTTTAGCGGCCTTGGGGCCCCTGCTTATAGTCCATTTTGTCGGGGTGAGTGGACTTTTCCGGACAAGATGCAGGCAACCCCGCTTGAAAATTTTTGGGTGGGCCGTGGGTGGCCAAGGGGAGGGACGGGTTTTCTGGCAAAGAAATGCCTGCTCGGATTGGGGTTTGGGAGCAAAGGGGAGGGCCCTGACGTGGGGGAAAACCCCTTGTGTCCACCAGGGCGGAAAAAAGGGAACAATTTCCCAAAGGGCCCCCAAACCCGGCAATGCCGAAAATTAAAAGGGTTTTTGGTTTGGGGGTGGTTTGGGGGTTAAAATTTTTTTCTTCTGCTCCCAAACCCGGAAGCAAAAAAAGGCTGGCTGCTAAACTGGCCGCTGTACGGGGTGCAGGTCGTCAAACTGGCGGAAGAAGAAGGGGTAGGATGGGTCTCTGGTGGTGCTGGTGGTACTCGGGCGATGGTGGAGGCAGAAGCTGAGGCTGATCCTTGATCATGACTCTGAAAGAAAAGATCAGCTGAGGAATGCTTGGTGGTGGCTGAGGAGGAGGAGGCGGAGACAGAGGGTGTGACAGTGGTTGGAGGCCCGGCGTCGGTCTGGCCTTTTTTGGCCAAGTGTTGCCTCCATTTCAACTCATGCATTCGCTGCATGTGTGAGAAGGCACGAGGTGCCGTTATTGATGGTCGATACGTGTCACCGAGGTTTCTGATCTCGGTGAAGTAAAGCCTGTTAGCCGTACGTCAGTATCGATATGGTACTGGCATTTGTTTTGTTAGTATGACTGCTGGATAGCAGTCGATCTGGGTCAGGCTTTACTGGAGCAATTCAAAGAGCAGGGTGGGTGGATTGCTCCCAGGCATCCAGGCCTGGTTTTGAGGCCTACTTAAGGCAGGAAGTTTGGAGGATGGGTGTGGTGGTGGTTCTCAGTCAGAAGTTGCCTGACTGGGACAAGACGACGAAGTTCGAGCTGCAGCCTTCCGTCCACTGGATACCACATACCCTGATCTAGGTGGGGGGAAAACACCTAAGAACTGCTGGACTTACAGAGACTGTGAGTTATCTACACGGACTGTGTATTTGTTTTTGTGTTGGGCTGAAGTTAAGCCCGTATGCTTTTCTTTTCCTTGGCTGTATAATCGGTGGCTGAATAAAGGCCAAGAGACTTAAAAACGTACACTGTGAACAGTGTGTTTTTGCTACCGGTGAGCTACATCCCCACAAGTGGTTGGAGGACGCGGGCACAGATCCGCTGTGTATGTCCTGGGTCAAAGCAGCACAGAGCCAAGCTACAACTGCGAATATGGAGGAGCTGATTAAGCACCTGGTTCAAGCGAATCTGCAGCAGCAGCAAGCCACAGCGCAGCAGCAGAAAGCTCATGGGGAAGCCATGCAGGCGCAGAAACAAGCCACAGACCAGCAGAAGAGGGCTCATACTGAAGCCCTGCAGGCGCAGCAAGCTACGAACCAGCTGTTGATGCAACAGATGGCCATGTTAACAGATGCCATGCGGGCCCGGGAAACTCCAGCTCCGCCGTCACGTGTTTGAGGGACAGGGCCAGGAGGACCGTCGGGGAAGCCCTCCAGAAGATGACTCCGGAAGATGACATCGAGGCGTTCCTCACCGTGTTCGAACGAGTCGCCGACCGGGAGGCACTACCACCGGAGCAATGGACTGAGGTGCTGGCCCCTTATCTGACTGGGGAGCCCCAAAAGGCCTACTACGACCTCGCCTTACATGACACTAAGGAATATTCCAAATTAAAAGCCGAGATCCTGGCGCGTCTTGGGTTACGTTAGCGGTCCGGGCTCAGAGGGTACCCCAGTGGGCATACAGTAAGGCCAAACCTCGAGGTCGCAGCTATTTGACTTATACATCTGGTCCAAAAATGGCTGCAGCCTGAGATATGCTCCCCAGCGCAAATGGTGGAGCGGGTGGTTATGGACCGCTTTATGCACTCGCTGCCGCATTCTGTGCAGTGCTGGGTGGCGCAGGGTGATCCGCAGACGGCGGATGACCTAGTGGGACTGGTAGAAAGGTTCCACGCTATGGAGAGGTCGCTGGGGGGCCCAGGGAACCTGAAATCCCTGTACTGGGAGGGCCGGAGAGACTGGGACGTACAGAAGCCAGGAGCCAAGACTCCCCGGGAGGGTCGCGCCAAGGCCAGGGGAGGCCCAGACCTGGTGCCAAAAGGAATGACCAGAGATATTGTGTGCTGGAGATGTCGGGGACCGGGACATATAGCGGCTCAGTGTCCCCTCACGACGGAGCCCATGGACTGCTCTGCAACCCGCCGCAGTTCCCTCTTTGCACATCCAGCGTGCAGCGCTGTGTCAACCAATGGGGAGGAACCCCAGATGTGTAAACTTACAGTGAATGGCACCATGGTCTCAGGATTACTGGACTCAGGGAGTTTAGTCACTCTCATATCGGCCTCGCTCCCATATGTGTTGGTCCCTGGGAAAAAATTAGGGGTCACGTGTATCCACGGGGACACAAGGGTTTACCCAGTGGCCCAGGTTAAACTTGAGACAGGCTGGGGTACCCTGTCACACAATGTTGGAGTGGTGCAGGGTCTATTGCACGATGTGATTGTGGGCCGTGACTGTCCTCTGTTCTGGGACCTGTGGCGAAAACCGTCTCTGCCAATTCCCACATGGTGCCTGGACCAGGCCGCTGGGGGGGAACATGAGACAATTCCAGAGTTCCCTTTTTCAGTCCTGGTGGGAGATAATGAGGAAGAGGTCTCATCGGACGAGCCTGTCCCCGAGTTGAAGGTATCTAGACAAAATTTTGGTACCGCCCAACTTCAGGACTTGACCCTAAAAGGGGCCCGGGAAAATGTGACGGTTCTCAACGGGATACCCAGGTGCTGGGGGCCAAGAGTCGGTTTCCGCATTTTGCCCTGAATCAAGACCTGTTGTATCGAGTCACCAAAATCCGGGATGAGGTGGTAGAGCAGTTATTGGTTCCGGGTCCCTATAGGCGTATGGTCCTGGATATGGCCCACACCCATGTGTTAGGGGGGCATTTAGGTGCAGACAAAATGCTTGAGAGGATACTACAGCGTTTCTATTGGCCAGGGTGTTACCGGGAGATTAGAGATTTCTGCCAATCGTGTCCCACCTGCCAGGTCACATCCCCGTTAACACATTTCCGTAGCCCTCTGGTTCCGCTACCAATCATTGAGATCCCTTTTGATAGAATAGCGATGGATCTGGTAGGGCCATTGGTAAAGTCAGCGAGAGGTCACCAGTACATCCTGGTCATTGTTGATTTTCGCCACCGTTACCCAGAGGCCATCCCTCTCAGGAACCCCTCATCCCGTAATATTGCACGTGAGCTGTTCTATGTCTTCTCCTGCACAGGAATTCCCAAGGAGATCTTAACGGATCAGGGAACACCATTCATGTCGAAGGTAATGAGGGAGCTGTGTAAGGTGTTGAAAGTTACGCAGCTGCGCACTTCAGTCTACCATCCTCAGACAGACGGTCTCATTGAGCACTTTAACAAGACCCTGAATGCCATGCTGAAGAAAGTGGTAGAGAAGGATGGGTGGGATTGGGACTGTCTCTTACCATACCTGCTGTTCTCAATTAGAGAGGTACCCCAGTCCTCCACAGGGTTCCACCCTTTGAGCTTTTGTATGGGAGACATCCTAGAGGACCCTTAGATGTGGCCAAGGAAACTTGAGAGAGTGAGGTCACCCCTCATAGGAGCGTAGTGGAGCATGTGGTCCAAACAGATGCCTCTGAGGTGGGATTGGGAGCCGTTATATCTCAGATAGTAAATGGGGAAGAGCACCCCGTGATCTACCTAAGTAGGAAATTGTCCCCGGCAGAACGGAATTATGCCATCATTGAGAAAGAATGTCTGGCCATAAAGTGGGCATTGGATTCCCTCAGGTACTACCTGTTAGGAAGGAAATTCAGGCTAGTGTCCGACCATGCCCCACTCATGTGGATGCGGGAGAAGAAGGGGAATAATGCCCGGGTTACCCGCTGGTTTCTTGCCCTGCAGGATTTTGCGTTCACAGTAGAACATAGGCCGGGCAAGCAGCAGGGAAACGCAGATGCCCTCTCAAGAGTGCACAGTCTGGTGGCAGACGGTGCCCAAACCCCCGGCTTTGGGCAGAGGGGGGGGGTATGTGAGAAGGCACGAGGTGCCGTTATTGATGGTCGATACGTGTCACCGAGGTTTCTGATCTCGGTGAAGTAAAGCCTGTTAGCCGTACGTCAGTATCGATATGGTACTGGCATTTGTTTTGTTAGTATGACTGCTGGATAGCAGTCGATCTGGGTCAGGCTTTACTGGAGCAATTCAAAGAGCAGGGTGGGTGGATTGCTCCCAGGCATCCAGGCCTGGTTTTGAGGCCTACTTAAGGCAGGAAGTTTGGAGGATGGGTGTGGTGGTGGTTCTCAGTCAGAAGTTGCCTGACTGGGACAAGACGAGGAAGTTCGAGCTGCAGCCTTCCGTCCACTGGATACCACATACCCTGATCTAGGTGGGGGGAAAACAACTAAGAACTGCTGGACTTACAGAGACTGTGAGTTATCTACACGGACTGTGTATTTGTTTTTGTGTTGGGCTGAAGTTAAGCCCGTATGCTTTTCTTTTCCTTGGCTGTATAATCGGTGGCTGAATAAAGGCCAAGAGACTTAAAAACGTACACTGTGAACAGTGTGTTTTTGCTACCGGTGAGCTACATCCCCACACATGTGACTAGACATGTTGGTGGTGGTTAACCACTTAGGGTTCTTGCCTCTACTTATGCGTTTACGGAAAAGGCGGCATATGACATATGTGGGTGAATCAGAGGCTTGCTCAAAGAAGGCCCAGGCTTGAGAGGTCCTGGACCTTTTTGACGGTGATAAGCGAGGAGCGGGCTTTGTGCTGACCATGGCTGGCGGAATCATATCAGCGGACTTCTGCGACCGCCCTCTCCCTTTTTGTGGCGGAACCCGTATTGACACTACCCCATCGTTTTTCCTCCTCGTCCACTGATGAAGCGCTCGCAAGCAAATTCTGCGGAAAAGCCAGGATGGAATCCGCAAATGTTGTTCATTCATCATCATTTATCAACACAGGTGACTTGGTCCTCCTGACTTTCTGCATCCAGAAGCTGCGGGCTACAGCAACGGGCACTGCACGGCGTTGCCGACCCCCCGGGATTATTGCCGAGTGACCTTCTTCCTTCACCTCCTCTGATGGCATCATAACTGGGCGTCAGAGAGATAAATCATCCTCTTGATCTTTTAACATGCCTTCTGACCCCAACCGCATTTTGTCATCAAAGAGGTCTTTAGACAATGGATTATCCACAGTGGTGGGTACACGAGTTGACATTTGGGCTGCTTCATGTTGGACGGATGCTGATGATGCTGATGACGACATTTGTGTCCGTGACTGGGAGGACGAGGAGGTAAGACTGCTAGATGCAGGTTGCATTAACCACTGAAGGACAGATTGGCGACGATGTTCGTTACTTAGATTCACAGGGCCCTGTCCCAGCGATGACAGGCCTGACGGTCCTGCAACTGAAGATCCGCTGGCATTTGTGTTGTCACCAGCACTGGAAGGAGCACCTTCTCTCGTACCTCTACCTCCATGTGCTAACCCCCTCTTTGCTCGCTTACCACCTGCATTTCGCTCCATGTTCAGAAATATAAAAATTTGAGAAGGTATGGAATAGCTTTGGAAAGTCTCTTATTAAAAGACGGCAAATCACAGCTATTCTCAAATCCCTCTAATCAAAACAAAATTGCTGGATGCAAGGTTTCTATAAACAATTCTGGACTGGGCAAAAGTAAAAAAACACGTATCTGTTATGTTTTCATATAATACACTGTATTTTTTGCACCTTTCAATTCACCTGTGGTGACTATAGAATTGCTGTTTTAAGATTTACGTGGAAGCTGCGTCAATGAACAAAGCTGGGTGCGCAAAAGTCAAAAAAACACGTATCTGTTATGTTTTCGTATAATACACGGTATTTTTTGCACCTTTCAATTCACCTGTGGTGACTATAGAATTGCTGTTTTAAGATTTACGTGGATGCTGCGTCAATGAACAAAGCTGGGTGCGCAAAAGTCAAAAACACGTATCTGTTATGTTTTCGTATAATACACGGTATTTTTTGCACCTTTCAATTCACCTGTGGTGACTATAGAATTGCTGTTTTAAGATTTACGTGGATGCTGCGTCAATGAACAAAGCTGGGTGCGCAAAAGTCAAAAAACACGTATCTGTTATGTTTTCGTATAATACACTGTATTTTTTGCACCTTCAATTCACCTGTGGTGACTATAGAATTGCTGTTTTAAGATTTACGTGGATGCTGCGTCAATGAACAAAGCTGGGTGCGCAAAAGTCAAAAAACACGTATCTGTTATGTTTTCGTATGATACACGGTATTTTTGGCAACAAACAACCTGTGCTGACTACAAGATTGCTGGATTGTAATTTAACTGCAAGGTGGATATATCAACACAGGTGGAATGGGTAAAATTGAAAATGAACACCTATCTGAAATGTATACTGACTATAAAAGTGGAGTTTTGCACCTAACAAAGAGACCTGCAGTTACTAGAAATTATGTGTATCCAATATAAGTTCAGGCTGCCCAATATCCAGGAAATATTTCAATAGCAAACTGTTAATAATAAAGATATTGCAGTGCAATGTCTACACTAAGTCTTGGTGAACTTTATCCAGTGTTCTTTATAGATAGAGCTTGTCTGTGTTCGCCCGCGCCCCCCCCCCCCTCCCCCCCGCTCCCCCCATGACTTTACAGCGGTAGATGCTGCTTTAAAATTCTCTAGCTAACTACATAAAATCTTCAAATCTCTAATCTAACTAAATTGGAAGGATCACAGCTAATAGTAGAGGTTTCTCTGTGCAGAAATAGAATAATTTCGCTGAGCTGTTTGGCCACAGGCAGAGCGCACGTCCTATTCCTATGAGACGCTGAGAGACACTAAGGCTGAACAGGAAACACTGTTCTATGTAATACGAGGTCATGTGATTTTTCCAGCCAATCGCAACCATACACATCCCAGTCATGACGTCGCACACACATCTCACCCTGCTCTGTTCTGTAATCTGATTTGCTGGCCGCCAAAATTACAGGAAGCGGCGAAAATGGCGTGATCTTAATAGATGATGCACAGATTTTAACCTTAATTATCGCATGATCTGAAAATTTCGATCACCATACAAACCTTGCCGATTTCAACTTTTTCGATAAAAATCGCTCAACACTATTTATGATGTAATTACTTTAACATGCTCCAAAGTGTATGTATTGCTGTGTATTGTGCCTTTTCATGATATCCTGTTAATCCCTGCCTACTAAATTGAGGTGTCTTCACCAGGCTCCTTCCCTTGCTCCTATAACAATCCATTAGCACCCCCCAATTTCATGGTCTGGGGATTATGCACTGGGTGTCAGAGAGAGCCCACTCGCTCTCTTTAATCACTTATTTTATGCAGTCATAATTGATCATAGCATCTAACCAGGTAAAAAAGGAAGCTGTCTCTAATTCTGACTTGTGCTGCAGAGTATCAGCTGCAGAATACAGCTGGTGTCCACTATGCATGTAGACAGCTCAGCTTCTGAGCCTGAATTAAGCAACTTCCACAATTTGAGAATGGGTAAAACTTTGAGGCAATATGATTAACGCAGCAGCACCAGCAGCAAAAGAGAAACTTAATGAAGAGGACCTAGGAGATTGACAATATATATTTTTGTATAAACTAATGTATCAGAGATTCTACCTACAATATTACAATGGTATTGGAGAGGAACCGTTTTCATGAAGCACAGACATAGATTTTAAGAATATATTTTTATGACTCGTAAAATACAACTCACAAAAATGATTATTTTTTCTACTGTACATGAAATACATTGTTCGTGTAAAAATATAATTTTACTTATGGCACAAGTACTGATAAAGCATCCTATAAAACAGGAAAAGAGAACAATTTTGATGATATGCCATTGTTTCATTAGCAAGTAACCAGCTGTCATAGTGTCATAGTGCTGACATTTAAAGAGCTTGTCATTCAGTTTAAAATTTGTTCAGGATGTTTTAGTGAAAAAAACATGTAAGTAATAGCATACATCTAGAAAAATCTAATCTGTTATTGGCTATGTCTGCTACATGGACAAATAAATCAATCACAAGAAACAAATTAAGACTGCACAAGAAAAATGGTAAATAGCTCCAATAAATTAGAGCCCTCCTGGTGAGTGTTATTTATTTGTACAAGTCATTAAATCAATTTACCTATTTCTTTTGCTTTTTGAACCTCTAAAAGAAACATGTTGTCAGTGAATAAGTAATATTTTCTATACTTTACAATGTAGGATATTATTCCCTATTTCAGTAGTACTAAGAGAATACATTTTCTACAGGGTTCTAATACATCCAAGATGAGCTTCTGCCAATGGTCCCCCCAGTAATCAGCATTTGACTTTTGAATTTATGTGATGAAGGACTTCCTCTATCTCGTTCAACCACTTTCTATGTAAACTCTTTTCCAGAGGAATGCTTTGTCAGTCTCAAGAGCCATAGGACTACTATCAGAAAATGAATCTGTGGGTTCAAAGTAAATATGATTAACATGTTTGTCCATATTTGTGTATTGGGAGAGACCTGTTAATCAACCCAGCAGTAAAGGAGGAGCCAGCAAAGAGACCTGTCAATCAACCCAGCGGTAAAGGAGGAGCCAGCAGGGATCCTCCGCCTTGAAGCTCTTCCCCATTCCTGACTTCTCTTTGAACTATAATTTATCTAAAAAGCCACAACCTTTCATAGTAAATCATAAATGGGTGTGATGAGGAGGTTTGCCCATGTTTCCTGCTGACCATGACTCCAGCAACAAGAAACTGATGACAAGTCCCTTTAGATTAGTTGCCTAGTTTAGAAAACCTATTTTCAATTAGCTTATTAGCAAATTCTGAGTTTATATTCAAGTCCATTCTTCAGGATCCTCATTTATTGAGTATGAAGAGGGGTTATAAAGAGCATCTACTGTATTTCTATGTAAGACTATTCTGTATTATACAGCAGCCCCTTGATTGTAATGAAAACTGTGTAATTCCTAATTTTCCCTCTTTAGGAACTGACAACATAGTCTATTCTTACTTCACCTGCAGAAAGAGTTCTCCCAGCTCAACTGCCATTTACTGTAGATCTCTGGTCCTTTGCAGTCAACAAAGAATCACTTTGCAGAGATTTGGCTGCAAGTACAGCGACTGAGCGTGAGTGTCCACCAGCATTCACCTCATTAGGTGGGCATGCACATTGCTGAACGCAAGGTGGCACCATACTATGTAAGTAAAAGTCATAACTCTTAGATCATTTAATTAACTGCATGTAATTTGCAAACATGATTATTTTTTTATAATCTACACAATGATTAAGATATTTCATGCTGGACAACCCATTTAACGAATGTTATCCAGTAAAGGTCATTTTCTGCTAAGTATGTTGATTTGAATTTTTCTGGAGTGGTGATGTTCCTGCTAATTATTTCTATCCAAATGTGTGATTAATTAAATAGTTTTTATAATTATACCAAATCTAATTTGTTGTGAAGCACATTGAAATTTGTTATGTGAAAGTACATTTAATCAATTATGCTAAGTGGTCTTAATATGTGTATAAGAAGACATCAGTTCATTAGGAGGACTCTTCCCTTAATATGTCTAGTGTTCACTAGAGAGTGTGGTACTTTCAAACCTTGTTATTTGTCTTTTTACTGGAGAATGAATTAAAAATGCCAGTATTTGTTGAAATGATTCATTGTGAGCATCCCTATTATTTCTCCTCATTTTCCTATAAAAACAGGTGTTTACAGAGTAACTGCCCTGAACTCGTTGACAAGTGATGGCTGTTCAAGTTCATGTTGAAAAGCAATTTCAGCTCTTCTTGGTACCTCTTAAACATTTCTTCGAGTTCAATGAAAAGGTTTTAAAGAAATGCTAATTTTCAAAGCTTTTACAAAGCTTGCCTTTTCACACATTTCTTATTAAATTGGTATTTCCATTTCAAAAATGTAAAGCATATCCACAGGATAAGCCATTAATGTCTGATAAATGTGGGTCCCAGTTTTAGGACTTGCACCTATTTTGAAAATAATTTTCCTTAAGTATACTTTCTTACTGTGGCCATAGCAACCCGAGAGGTGACCAAATGGCTCTCTCTATTCACCTCTATGGAAGATCCAAGTACAGCTAAATAAATGCATCCTGCTGTATTCAGAATTTCCATTGGTGCAAAAGGAGACATGATTATCGCTACATTCACTGCGGCCATGCCATGTAAAAGGATGAGGGTATAAGGAAACATCCTTTCTTGACATAGATACAGGCCTGTCTTCTTCATTGGACACACTAAGTAGTTGCCCAGAGGTCATATAGGCACATACTTGCCAACTTTTGAAAGTGGCCATCAGGGAGATCTTGAGTTGAAGCGCACTTTGAACGCTGCCCCAGGGATTTGCATAAACCATGCCCAGAAGTATACATGACATAACACTCTTGCACAAAAACCATGCCCCCTTTTTGCAACTGTCTACCAGCTGTAGAGAAAAGCAGATTGCGGGATGTAGTATCACCCAGCTTTCCTGGACGTTGGATAGACTTTCTAGCATCCAGGAATAGTGGGGAACGCAGAGGCAGGCTAGCTCTTCTGCCCCAAATTGTGCTTTTTTTTGTGCTTTTAATAGATACTAGCACAGTCTGTCCTGCTATTCCAAACAGTAAAGAAAAAGGTGAGCCCAACACATAGCAAAAAACACGTTTTTGGCCTCTGTAGAATGTAGATATGTTTACTGTACATGCCTGTAGTTTTCCAGGTGCTTATGGTGAATAAAAATAGTCTAAAAAAACACTGCGTACAGCCATGGTTAAACTAAAGATCTACAGAATTTTGTGAACACATGAATACGTGTAATACAGGCACAGCGTGCCCTAACCTCTATTCTTTACTATGACAAGAGGTCTGGGTCACAGGCACCAGAAGAAGGGATATTCTGGAGTAGTCTGAAAGCTTGAGGTCTTATATTTTTAGAGCAGGTGCCACCTCTGTTGCTACTAGGCAGAGACAGTGCTGCTATATACAGTATGTATACTGTTAAAATGCATGCAGGTACCATTCAGCATGGGAGTACTCATCAACTTCATTGTAATATTGTTGACCAGCAGGCCAGACTTTCTGTGCATTATTTAAAACAAGTAAAGTCCGAAAAGCATGTGCTGACCCAGAGAAGGTGTTATGGTAGAAGGAACCATGTGTAGATGTCTTTTTGTTGCCCCTAACAAGACTTTTCTCCCTCTCCTCTAGCACACTGTTCTCCTTTTCACACCAGCTTTTCATCCTGCACTATCCCCACTCACACCATCGCTTCATTTTGCATTACCTTCATTCACAGCTCCATCAATTTTTGACTACCTCCCCACAGCTCCATATTTTCTTTCTGCACTACCCCAACATCATCCATTCTGTATTACCTCCTTACAGCTCCATCTCTTCCTTTTGCACTACCCCCACCACCATTCTTTCTGGACTAACTCTCTACAGCTCCATCTATTCCTTCTGCACTACTATGCACAACCATCCCTTCTGGACTACCTCCCCACAGCTCCATCTTTTGCTGTTGCACTACCCCCACCACTAGGAGAGTTAGCAGATATACATAAGCATTTTACTCAGGCAGTTGGAGGCATGTTTCAAGAATCCAGGGCAGAAGCCCTTGATACCTGGGTCAACATTGTTAATTTAATTGTTTGCTCATCTTTAGGACAAGCAAACAGTTAAGTCATGGCAGATCAGGGAGCTATTGGCTGCCTTCGTTGGCAATTATCCTTGAAGGTTGCAGGGCACAGGCTGCTTTAAGCCTGCAACCTACAAGACATTATAGGAGCATCTGGCACAGGCAGCCTGATGACATCATAGCATTGGGCTGCCTGTGCCGGGGCTCTTCCATGGGATCCTGATGCTTGTCCTGGGAATGGAGAGAGATGAGTTTTATTGCTTTTTTTTCTGTGGTAATTAAAGGGGCCACTATTTGGGATGGAGGAGCAAATTATTAAGGCCCCTACCTACATGCAACCTTGGCAACGTCACTGTTTTTTGGCACTGGTCTACTGGAGGATCCTTCGCATGATTGAGTGTGCTTTGGGATGGTTAGAGGCATGGCCTAGAGGGATGCCATTAGGAAGGGATCAGTACACTGATTTGCTGCAAAATGTTGTTTAGACAGCCCTGGATAAATATTAGTCTCAGAAGTGGGACCCGCATGAGACAAACAGTTTAAATTCTAAAATTTAAGTGTACCCTCAACCAGGGGTGTCGCTAGGCAGTTTTCTCACAGAATCATGCTCCGAATAAAACTGCCTAGCGACACCCCTGGTTGAAGGTACACTTCAGTTTTAGAATCCAAACTCATGCCCCGGATAAAACTGCCACTGCCCCGAATCGGCACTCTGCCCACAAGACAGATTGTCGGTTTGTCACAAACTCCGGGACACTGATGTGGGCCTGGAGCGGCGCCAGTCTTCTTAATTGTATGCACATTTTCAGGACCCGCATACAGTTAAAGGCTACTGGGGAATAAGGAGCTTTCTGCTTCCTGCCCTACAGAGTACTCCAGTGGGTCACAAATTCGACTTACGACCCACCAGAGTATGTGGCACAGATGGCGTGAGAAGGTTATTAAGTCGCTTGCACCCGGAATACCGTAACTAAACAGATGGCACAGAGAGGAACAGGTTCTTTGTCAGGGGAATGGAGAAAGATTTTTTTTGTCCATCAGGGGACCTATGTACCAACCTACTGGGGGTACCTATATACCAACCTACCAGGGGGACCTATACACCAACCTACCGGGGGGACCTATATAACAATTTACTAGGAGGTTCTATATACCAACCTACCAGGGGGCCCTATATATCAATCTACCAAGAGGCCCTATATACCAATGTACCAGTATTTTTCTGTACATTCTTAATTAAATTCTTATTTCAGCAATGAATCTCTATTTTTACTCAATATTACCTTTAAAATAAAATTCTGAGTTTTCTTATTATCATGAGTAATATCTAGTTGCAGCGCTCACGTTAAATTGTTTTATTCATCGTTTGTTCAGTAAAAAAAATCAAGACAGTAAATAATGTATCTACACATTAATGCTAATTTGCATAAAAGGAGCATCATTTATATTCAGGACAGAGTAGTGCATATTTGGGTAATGACAAATGAAGGAAGTCATTAACCACCTGATTTTTTCCACAAGCAGAACCTCAATTACACAGGCGCACAGCACAGATCTGCCGCTGAGGGAGTAATTGGAAAATAATGTAACCTAACCTACCTAGAGCATGTAAAATCCACGTACTAATGTAAGTATAAGTTATGCTATTCGATTTTATTAGGGTACTTGGTTTTAAAATGAACTGATAAAGATATTACTATGCTTCCTGATAAAGAAGCATAGAGGATTGTGCTTTGGGTTACTGAATTTTTATTTTAGGACTGAAATGTTCCTGTTTTGCTTTTTTTTCTATATCTAGAATTATTCACATACTATATTCTATTTGTTTTATGTCTGACTCCAATGTTTCAGCATTGAGGACCACCAGTGACATAATGCAAGAAATAGGAAGAGGTACCTAGTCACCACATAACCTGGGAAGAAAGGTCCCTAAGGGCCTGTTCATGTAATTGATTTTTCCCTTTCTGCCAGAGATTTTTACTTTGTTGCAGCATTTCTTGCAAATCTGCATCAGATTCCACATCAACATGTCACTTCTTCTTTTCCGCATCATGTGTTTCAAGTCCGTAGCAGAAAATTCCACACTATTTGAACTGACTGGCAAATTTCTCATTTAAATAAACAGGAATTTCCTCATCGGAACCCCTGGCAAAATAAGAATAAACATATATGAGAAAAGAATTGCTCCAGTCCTTGCTCCATGACAGATACAGCGATGGAGCCAAGGAGGGACAATGGAAGTCAGAGCAAACATAGCTTATTTTAGACTACATTTACTCTACTTGACAAACATATCTGCTTTTTGTGCCGAACGCAAAAGTATAGTCTAGCATGCTTTCCTCTCCGACACACAACATTTATGCTGCCGGGCAATAGAGCAAATGTAGACAAAAACAGAATGGTATTTTTTCCTCTTTTGAATTTAATGGGCCACCACAGTTACATCTCTGAATATGTCTGGGCACATTTATTCACATTATCCTACCATATAGCACAGATCAAGCGCATAACGCAATGTGAACACATCCTTATCTGTTAGGGATATTTCTGAAAGCAAACCTGTAAATTGTAAGCTCTTGCGGGCAGGGTCTTCTCTCCCTCTGTATTAGTTGTTAGTCAATTAGTGCTACTATTGTACTTTGTTTGGTTTTATGTTTAAAATAAATAGCCTACAAAAATGTTAAGGGCAATGCTATGAGAACCAAATAAAATGTGAGTTGGAAAAATCTACTGAAAAATATGATAACCAACAAAAGACAAATACATATGCAAAAATTATTATTTTATTGATATAAGAACAAACAATTGATCAAAAACATATAAAAGTGATAACAAATTGACACTCAAATAACGACCCTACAACTACCCATACTACTGTTATGAAATAAATGAAAAGCATGTATAAAGTACAAGTAAATATACAGTGAAGGAAATAAGTATTTTATCCCTTGCTGATTGTGTAAGTTTGCCGACTGACAAAGACATGAACAGTCTATAATTTTAAGGGTAAGTTAATTTTAACATTGATAGAATATCAAAAATAAAATCCAGAAAATCACATTGTATAAATAATATAAATGCATTTGCCTTTTGCTGAGAGAAATAACTACTTGATCCTGCTGGCAAACAGTATTTACTATTTTGCTATAGGCAAACTTAAACTCTATCAAACACTAAAACTTGACTTTTATTATATATATATAACTTAACCTCGATACACACTACTTCAAAAACCTGATTTCTAACCTCTCAATTTCAATTCTAACCTCTCCCTTTCTAATTGTGAAGGAATAACTCCTTTTATATTATCAAGTCTGGTGGAACACCACATTTAGCAGGAAAACCCTATATACAGTGATTTGCTAACTCCAAAACATTTTACTTGGGCAGTCATCCCTAATCTGATGGGCATGAAACATATAAGTTTTCCTTATGTCCTTATGAGACCCTCTGCAGCGGGTAACACAGTAGAAAGAGGTAGAAAATCACAAATTAAAATGTCATGCCTGACCTCCCCAACATGTTTCACCAGCTAACTGGCTTCATCAGGAGACAGAGGCCCGGTCTTATATGGTCTAGCTCATTTCCTTTTATATGATCTTAGGTACACACCCTATTCAGGTGCTCACCAATTGGACACCAGAGATTCAACAATACCCTTTCCCCCTTTTTCTCTCCTGCATGCATACTGATACTAGTTACTGCTGCTGCTCCTGCGTTCTTATGAACAACATTCCTCAGGCAAATTCACCATCTCCATAGCGTGCTTCCACCCTATCTTACCATGCCACCCACGCACTGCACCAATGGACATTTCTGCCCTATGACGGACTTCCGTCCGACTTCTCTCACATTACTGCGTCTGCGCGGCTCACCTAGAACAGACTAAGCAGAAAAAGTATTAAATTTTACAGCACACTGCTAACTTTGTCCCTTCCCATAAACCTTTTCCCCTCTATGTCTATAAAGCATAATTCATTGGGAATACATACTCCATTATACGGTACACTGCTATCTTTGTCCCTTCCCATAAACCTTTTCCCCTCTGTATCTAATATGCATATTCATTTTAATAAAGCTTCGGGCCTTATGATATTACCGCCCCCTCGCAATTTCACCTTCCACTTTCCCCACTAAATATTCGTTCTTACAGGTCTCAGCTAATTACCTGATTCCTTATGTTACAATAGAAAGTCAAAAGCTATACAGTCATGCTCATTGTATTTGCATTGGGTTAGCATAAATTTTACAGTTAATTTTAACTTGAGAGATAATTTTTCCAAAATAAAATCCAGAAATACTTTGAAAAAAATTTATATAAATTTTTGCTTTTTTGCAGTGGAAATAAATTTGATCCTTCTGCAAACAAGACATAATATTTGGGTGGCAAAACTCTTGTTGGAAAGCAAAGCAGCCCTTTTTTTTGTAGTTATGATGATTTTGCACACATTCAGGGAATTTTTTGGTCCACTCCTCTCGCAGATCATCTCAAAACCATTAAGATTTTGAGGCGTCGCTTGGCAACTCGGGTTTCAACTCCCCCATAAGTTTTCTAGGGGGTTAAGGTCTGGAGACGGGCTAGCCCCCTCCGTGCCCTTTAATGGCTTTTTTTTGAGCCACTCCTTGTTTCTTGGCTCGGGTTTAGGGTCATGTTTTTGCTAAAAAACCCCAGTCACGACCCATTTTTTTAATGTCCTGGGGAGAGGGAAGGAGGTTGCATTCAGGGTTTTACGGTACATGGCTCAAACCATTCTCCAAATGATGAGGGAAGTAGTCCCTTGTACCAAAAGGGGGGGGAGAGAAAAAACCCCCAAAACATAATGTTTCCACCTCCAGCTTACAGTGAGACGGTTTCTTTGGTTCATAGGGAAATTTTTCTTCCTCCAAAAATGGTGATTTTAGTTAATGCCCAAAAAACTCAATTTTTGTCTCATCGACCAAGCACCTTCTCCCAATCACTCACAAAACATCCAGGGGTTCATTGGCAAACTACAGCGGGGCCGCACATGTGCCTTTTGAGAAGGGACCTTTTGGGGGACTGCAGATTTTAAAATATTTTGGGGTAATATGTTACCATAGTTTTCTTTGGGGACTTTTGGCTCAGCTGCCTTAATCTTTTTAAAAAGTTCCCCCCGTGAGTTTTTTGGCTGATCTCTCCCCCCCCCATGATCAAGAACCCCATGAGGTGAGATTTTTTCAGGTGTCCCAATCAATGCCGATGACAGTCTTTTTTTTTTCTTTCATTTCTTACTATTGCACCAACATTCCTCCCCTCACCCACGTCTTTCTTTTGGTTTTGGGACCCATTCCACTTTGTGCATTTTATAATCATGTCTCTGACATGCTTTGAAAGCTCTTTGGTCTTGCCTATGTTGTAGAGCAGAGGTCTTCATTAAGAGTTCTGGCTCCTAGAGACCAGTTAGATGTTCCTAATCAACTACTTACCTGCATTAAAGACAGCAGTCTTAAATTCACCTTTATAAAAACCCTGTCCACAGACCAAAACAGTCAGACCTAACCCCCCTCAGCAGGGTCTTCCCAAATGCAGCCCTCCACTGTTGGAAACTACAACTCCCATCATGCTTTATATAATTTATAACGGGGCATAGGGAGTAAAGTTTTCCCCAAAAGCTGAAGGGCCACAGT